>PIJE02001631.1:5000-27565 GCA_002895965.2 Coryphaenoides rupestris
AGGCTGAGGCCCAGGGTAGGCAGGACATCTTTAGGGAGTTTTGGGGGGATTATATCCAAAGGGCAGGAGGACAGGGGCTACAGGGGATACAATATAACTAAGGTTGTGCAGAGAGATAGTGTTGAACTCAGACAGAACAGTTGGACAGTGGACTGGAGCTATTTAGAATTTAACTTTAACTTTAGAAAAGTACTTTTCAAAGTACTCAAGGAAGTCAAGGAAATCTTTCTGCGGGAATCCTTCCAGGGAGTCCTACTGCTACAGGTTAGTCATATGCCTCATCCTTCCTTCCTTCCATCTTAACTATGTGCCGACACTCCATTACAGTCTGGACATCCTACAATAGCAGATGTCGCTGAAGGCCCTCCACTCGGTGCCGCAAACCCTCCAATCTCCTCTACGCAACAATCTCAACCTACACAGGCCCCCTTCACGTGAGAGGGGGACACTGGAATTGCCAATCGAAGGTCAAGAAAACTGAGACCATTCTGGCCTATTGCCGTGATCTACCGACCACCAGGCCCTCTTGGCGACTTCTTCGATGAGATGGATGCCCTCCTCAGCTGCTTTCCTGAAGATGGCACCCCACTTGTTGTTCTGGGTGACTTTAACATCCAGCCAGAGAAGTTAATCACCTGAATTCATTAACGTTTTTGCCACATTTGGCCTGGCGCTCACCCCTTCTCCCTCCACCCACAGAGCCAGGAACCAACTTGACCTTGTCTTCACAAGGTCCTGCGGCACTTTGTCACTCTCTGTTACCCCCCTCCCTGTGTCTGACCACCATTTTGTCGCTTTCTCCCTGTCCCTAAAATATCCCACTTGCCTACCACTACTCCTCACATCGATACCAATACTAACCCTAAGTCCCGTAGAAACCTGAAAACTCTCTCCTTCTTCTCTCCTCACTACCACCCCACCAATAATTCTCCAGAATACAAAGATCAACTTTTCCAGCCTCCAACCCAGGAAACTTTTCTCCATGTTCACTTGCCTCCTCAACCCTCCCTCCCCTCTTCTTCCCTCCTCCCTCACAAAACAAGCACTTTAGTGGAAATACATTTACAGCAAGTATTGCCCCAAATCACATCCACATAACAAATTTTTGCATATGCGACCATTTAGGTTGCAGTCTTGAGCCTTTACATATTAATCAGTTCTAAGACGCTAAATATTTGGATAAATTACTGTTATTGGCTTTTTAATCACAAAGCTTTTATTGTGCTTTCAGTAACTCGCAAAATGGAAAATCTACCTGCTTTGGCGTCAGCAGAGGAAAGGCTTTTAAAGGCAGCTTTTAAATCACGATGTTACAGTGGTAGAGCCTCATTGTTCAAGGACTGCCAGCCATCGGTGATGGACGATGATATTGTCAATCAGTCGATCAGGTAGGAAGGACATCGTAGGTTGCTCGAACGAGGAAACGTATTCTGCTCGTCTCAATCTGCTTTCCACCTGATTAGAGGTACACAGCGACGTCATTATCTGTATCTGCTCAACCAACTAAATTATCTGTGGTTGTGGGGTGTGGTTTATACCGGAAGTCATGTTACGTTGGGCAAATTAGTAGGGGTGTGAACATTTCTCGATTCTAAGATGCATCGCGATGCGGACATGTACGATTCTGCATCGATGCAGTGACAGAACATAATCGATTATAGTCTACTAACGTTGATGTTAAAAAAAAAAAAAAAGCGCTGGCAGCGGCTATTTTCAATGCAAACGTTCAACTTTTGGAGAAGCGTCGCGCTCATCAATGTCACGTCTCTCTTGTCAGCCAATCAAAATTGAGGAGGGGGCGGGACATACGATATCAACATTGTCAACAATGCGAGGAGAACCTTATACAGGCCGTCATGGACAACCCAGTTGTACTACACACAAAAATCTTTTTGAAGGCACCACTCATGTGGAGAGCTGCTGCCAATGCCAGGATGCGATGTCTCTCCATTGGTTCAAATTAATTTATAATCAAAATAGACGGGATACGCTAGTGCAGGCCTGGCCAACCCGCGGCTCTTTGTCTGGTTTCATGGCTCTTACGTTCATATTGAATTTTTGTGTGGTTTTTTTAGGGCTGTCAAAGTTAACGCGTCATCACAGATGTTGCGCCAAGGCATGCGCAATGACAGCTACCGTGAGGCGCGCGACGGGCTCCGAGTCAGCGTCTCTGGGGGGGGCAGGTCCGTTTAATTCGCGGTTCTGATGGGGGGGGGGGGGGATCCGTTAATTTGCAGTTCTGATGGGGGGGGGCGGGTCCGTTAATTCACGGTTCTGTTGGGGGGGGTCCGTTAATTGCGGTTCTGATGGAGGGGGGGGGGGGGGGGGGCGTTATTCGGAGCACCCCCGAATTAACTAGATAAGACTATGAAAATGTTATTGCCCTGGCAGTGGCTACAAATATTTGTGGTGTGTGTGAGAGGAAGAGATGGGGAGATGTTCATGTGTGTGTGATAGGAAGAGATGGGGAGATGTTCATGTGTGTGTGAGAGGAAGAGATGGGGAGATGTTCATGTGTGTGTGAGAGGAAGAGATGGGAGATGTTCATGTGTGTGTGAGAGGAAGAGATGGGAGATGTTCATGTGTGTGTGAGAGGAAGAGATGGGGAGATGTTCATGTGTGTGTGAGAGGAAGAGATGGGGAGTGTTCATGTGTGTGTGAGAGGAAGAGATGGGGAGATGTTCATGTGTGTGTGAGAGGAAGAGATGGGGAGATGTTCATGTGTGTGTGAGAGGAAGAGATGGGAGATGTTCATGTGTGTGGTGAGAGGAAGAGATGGGGAGATGTTCATGTGTGTGTGAGAGGAAGGATGGGGAGATGTTCATGTGTGTGTGAGAGGAAGAGATGGGGAGATGTTCATGTGTGTGTGAGAGGAAGAGATGGGGAGATGTTCAATGTGTGTGTTGAGAGGAAGAGATGGGGAGATGTACAGTGTGGTGTGAGAGGAGAGATGGGAGATGTTCATCGTGTGTGTGGAGAGGAATAGATGGGGAGTATGTTCATGTGTGTGTGAGGAGGCAGAGATGGGGAGATGGTTCATTGTGTGTGTGTGAGAGGAAATGGGAGATGTGGTAGGATGGGTGATTTCATGTGTGTGTGAGAGGAAGAAGATGGGAGATGTTCATGTGATGTTGTGAGATGGAAGAGATGGGAGATGTTCATGTGTGTGTGAGAGGAAGAGATGGGGAGATGTTCATGTGGTTGTATGGATGTGGCCTCTTTGCGCAGTAACAGTACAAAAAATTGGGCTCTTCGTCTCTGACTGGTTGGCACCCCTGCGCTATGTGTGACGGTTCACAACGAAGGAATGGTGGAAGCGCTGAGAAGAAACAGCATGAGAAGCGCTCTGAAAAAGAGGTTGGGTTATTGAGCCTGCATCGAGATGCATCAAATGCCATCAATGATGCATCGTAGAATCGAATCGAATCGTGGACAGCTGAATCGTAATCGAATCGAATCGTGAGGCCAGTGAAGATTCACAGCTCTACAAATTAGCCATTGTGGTTAGGCCACAGATTTTGCCTGCTCTCGCCGCATTCTGAGCCGTCCACTTCTTCGGTGGGGTAGCAGATCAGACAGTGTCCCTTGACTCTGCCGGCGTCATCTCTCGGGTTCGTCTCAATTTCGTGCATTTGAATTCCTCTATGAGTCTAGAGAGAGGCATCTGTCGTAGCACCTGACCATACAGGCCAAACAGGTGCACGGTGCTGTTGTCATGGTTGTCATGTCAGCCACGTAGGCCATGATGGGTGCTAGAATACTCCAGACTTCAGCCGCTCACCACCCCACTACCCACTTTGAGGCCGTTATGATGACTTCGGCAATCGGGGCGGCAGTAGCTCGGGAGGTAAGAGCGGCTCTGGCAACAGGAAGGTTGCCGGTTTGATCCCCGAGCTCCATCTGTGTCAAGGTGTATACATTTTTTATGAATAATATGTGTATAATATGTTGTTATGCAGAGGAACAAATTATACATGGTCAAATTGAGAATTTCCCTAGACTCAGCGACTGTGGTGTTGATGGTATCTGTCCATCCAGTGGTTCCTCTGGGTCTGCTTTTCATGCGCAGGCGACAGAGATGCTCGCCAGTGGCTGGATCCCAAGCCCCCCTCACTTTTCAAGGGGGTTGCAGAATTGAGAACATATCGGCCGATAGCACAGATTCTATCGGCCGATTAGTCAGTGGTACAAGCCGAAACTATGACGACAATTAACTATAACTATAGCAGTCTTGGAATGCTGTTTTCAACAACAACATAATAAATTAAATCTAATTCAAATAAAAAGCAGATCCCTAGCAGAAGGCTGGTCTGGCTTGGGATGAGCAATCAACAGGGTTATCAAGGCGTTAAATCTTTAAATAAATAACGTACAAGCCCATAGCCTATACCAACAAATTATCTTTCATTCGTCAGCCTATTCTTAGCTATATATTAACATAGCGATTAAGCTAATGACTTATTCGCGATGAGCTGAGTTTGTGAAGCATACATGTACATGCAAAGGCATGCTGATACAAATGCCGATGTGCTGGCCCTCTTTGGTCTACGAGGTCCCAGGGTCGAGGGCTTTGAGAGGAGGGCTAGCAGGTTCCTACGGCAGTGGCTGGGACTAACCTCGGAGCCTGAGCAGCATTGCTTTATATGGGCAAAACAACAAGCTGCAACTCCCCATCAGCAGCCTGAATGAAGTGTTCATGGTGACCCGTACTAGGGAGGTGCTGCAATACAGAGAGTCCTGCGACCCAAAAGTCTCTCAGGCTGGGATCGAGGTCAAGACTGGATGGAAGTGGAGGGCAGCAGAGGCCGTAGATGCTGCTGAGTCACGGCTAAGTCACAGGGCGCTGGTGGGCTTAAGTAGCAGCACTACACCTCACTACGACAAGACGAAGAGGAAGCATAGGAGGGTGCTGGACGAGTGTATCACTCAAGGAACATCGAGGCAGCAGGAAGGTTGGAATGCAGCAGCAGGGAGCCTGGACAAAATGGGAGCAAGCGGTGGAGCGCAAAGTCTCATGGGCTGAGCTTTGGAAATCCGAGCCCCATCGAATTAAATTCTTAATCCAGGCTGTCTACGACATGCTACCAAGCTTCCAACTTGTTCTGCCGGGGAAATGTGGAGTCACCAGCTTGCCCTCTGTGCCTGAAGAGAGAGACTCTGGAGCAGCTGTTCGCGAACCCTGGGTGAGGGGCGCTACTGCTGGAGCCATGGCCAAGTCCTGAAGGCCATAGTGGACACTATCTGCAGTGGGATCAGCCACTGCAAGCGTCTCCGGCCAGTAAAGAAGAGCATCGCTTTGTATAGTAGTACCCACAAAAAATACACCTTACAAATGTATAAAGTACTCCACTCTCCAACCCCCCTCCCCCTTCCAAATGGTTTTGTCTCGATCAATCAATCAAAGTTGCATCTTCCGACATTCCGAATACAACTTGTCATGAAAAGCACCGCATCCCCAGCCCGGTTAAGGTTGTATCACTCACGTAGGCACCGTTTTAATTATGAAACCGCGATGAAACAACACTGCAGCAGACCAGGGAGGAGGGTTTGGTTTCGACTGGCCTCAACGGCTGGCGTGCCAAGCGGCAAACCTTCGGAGCTCGACCGGTCGCCGCCGGCTTTGGACGCCCGCTCTCCCACTGCGTCATTCGCCGCTCGTGCCCTCGCCTTCGTCCTGGCACTCCAGCCGCGGACCCCCGCTCAGACGCTGGTGCTGGCTCGCCCTCCCTGCTCCGCACACAACCGACCGGATCCTCCATCCCTGTCGGCTCCATTCTCACCGCCAGCCTCTCACACTGGCGCACTCCCGCGCACATCCACACGCACAGGTTCAAAAGGTGCGTTCAAAAACTATGAAGTAGGTCAGTTGGGTTTGTGACCAGGCAGTGATGATACCATTCTATATGCTGGCTTACTTTAGGGGGGATGTAGTAGTAGTAGTAGTAGTAGTAGTTGTATTTGTTATATGAACTGTATACAGGTACACGGAGCAATGAAATGCTTACTTGCACGCAGCATAAGATGATGGTTGACATGTGAGGAGAATTCACTGAACTACTTTGCATGTATCATTAATTAACTGTCATGTAGCAGCGTTTGAACCAACCTCAGACATGGGTTTGTTTTAAATGCATCCATTTTAATATCCCTTTAACAGGGTCATCATTCCAGGCATATATTTATTTCGTTATTTACAGAAATCTAACATCCCTGCAGAGAATAGAACCCCTAACCATGCGCTGACAGTGCCTTGCTCTACCAACTGAGCTACACGGGGAATAGAACCCCGACTCAGGGAGCGGGTGGTTAGGATGGAGAAGAGTGTTTGCTGATGCCCTTACAACCAGAGCTCCCAACCACAAAATAACTATTCTTTTCACTTGTCATTAGTGGAAGTTTCCACTCGGACACAGACACACACGTTCTGATCCTACTTTCCGCCCGACTCGCTGGCCGCGCGCCCTCCAAACACATTCTGCCAGAAATAACAGCTGCAGTCGGAACCACAAAAGAACAGCTAAATATATAAATACACCATGATATGGGAGGAGAGTAGAGGACTGCAGGGAGAAATACCATCGAGCCATCGAATAGAATGAGTAATATACTTCCACAATCACACAATGACTTTGCCTCGACTCGCGCAGGGAGAGGGAGGGTTAATAATACTTTGTCATCAGACAAAGACCAGTGATGTAAATAGCTTTTCAATGAAGTGAGTCCCCAGGACCCACATGTCGTCATATAAGTGGGTCCAGGGATAATTTAGTGGGTCCCCAATAAAAAAAATTGTTTTACAAAACATCGCGGCCAGTGGATTTTTTTTTTTTTTTACCACACGGTGCGTCCCCTGGATGCCGGTGGTAAAGCATTATCTGGTCGTCATCGACATGAATACAGGCTACAAACAGAGAGATAAGTACAGTCGAACAAAAGTCTAGCCTGTCTGTCTGTCTGTCTGTCTATGAGAAGGGACCAAGCCCAAACAATTTCGACCCAAACACTGTCTAACACCTGTGAACACAGATCATTAGAGACTATCTCTTACTTAGGTTAGTTAGAGACAAAAGTCTGTTCGTTAGGGTTAGTACTTTCCAAAAGTACTGGTCTGTGGACAATGCCATCTCCCTGACACAACACACTACCCTGGAGTACCGAGATCGGAGGGACACCTACGTCAGACTGCGTGTTGACTTTAGCTCTGCATTCGACACCATCCTTCCCCCCCAAGATGATCGTGAAACTGAGGGACCTAGGCCTGGGCACCCCATCTGCAACTGGGTTATGGACTTCCTGACAGGAAGGCCTCAAGTGGTGACGACTGGCAGCAACACCTCTTCCACGCCGGTCCTCAACACCGGAGCGCCACAAGGCCTTCTGAATGCGTTGTAAGGGCTTGATTGCTGAGGCGGGGAGTCCAGCCAGGAGAAAGTTGCAGTGGTCGAGACGAGTGAGGATGACGAGCGCTTGGACCAGGATCTGCGCTTCTTCACGTGTGAGGAAGGGCTGGATCTTAACAACAAAATACAGATAAAACATAATACAAAATAGAAATAAACATGCTAAATGGCTCCTACAGGTGACGTGTTCTTATTTTTTTTTGGCAATATAAAAATGTACCTAATTTACACTATTGGATTCTTTGGACTATTTGACTATTGGATTATTGGACTATTATTGGACATATAATTACACTAGACTTACTAGGGGCTTGGCTACATAGCATGCAGGCACTCTCACCGTACTGTACTGCACTGGTCACTTATCATTCATCATTATACTTTATCACCACATGTTGCTGCTACTATATACGATTGACCAATTACTACTTTATGCTAGTAGAAGAATATTACTGGACTGCACGCGGACACCTTTACGACATTTTTGCACCAGCAGCCAAAGTATTGCTACTCTTACTTTTTTAGAATTTATGTTCATAAGAATACTACAGGAGTGAATGGGGAGGAAGCGTTCCATTGTACATTGTTACATATGGCAATAAAGAAAACTCTAATCTTGAATCTCTAAGTACTATTAATAATGCCAGGACATACAAACATGCAAGTTAGTGCTAGGGTCAGGGGAGTCTGTTATGCTGAGTCCAGGTGAACTCTGAACAAGTGGGTCTTGAGTCTCTTGCGGAAACTGGTGAGCGACTATGCTGTCCTGACGTCAGCCGAGAGCTCATTCCACCACTGCGGTGCCAGAACAGAGAAGAGTTGGGACTTGGCAGAGCGTGAGCAGCTTCAGGTACCCTGGAGTCCACATCGCAGAGGATCTGACTTGGACGACACACATTGACACTCTGGTGAGGAAGGCGAAGCGGCGCCTCCACCAGCTCAGGCAGCTGAGGAAGTTCCGAGTCTCCCGGAGGATCCTTCAGACCTTCTACGCTGGTGCGGCATCACTGCATGGTGCAGCAACAGCTCCTCTCGGGACAGGAGGGCTCTGCAGAGGGGTGGTGTGTTCGGCTGAGCACGCTATCGGCACTACCCTCCCCCCACCCTGCAGGACCCGTACTCCAGGAGGTGTCGAACCAGAGCCTGCAGGATCGTGAAGGATCGTCACCACCCCAACAACAAACCTGTTCCAACTTCTGTGGTCAGCGGAACTCTGCAGAACAACTCTGTGTATATGGCCATTAAAGTTCTTGAATCTTGAATCAATAGGTTAGTTTGGGAATAACTCCACGACAAGATGAGCTTTAGGAAAGTATCAACACGACCACAACAACAGCAAAAACCAACACAGCAATAGGTTAGCTTAAGAGGAATAGCTCTACCGACACTGCTACAAGATGAACATTAAGGACATAGTTCTACCAAATGTACTATGGTGTAGCTTTAAGAAAATAGCACGGCCTCTCTACAACTCTACAACAGGAAAAGCGAAGAAACACAGCACTAATTCTGTGTCTCTACTCACCAACAGCAGAATATGACGTTCATTTTGTACAATATCGTACAGCCCGAGAGCAGAAATGGCTCCGGCTTGGTCTCCAGCGGATTCTATTGGCGTAGCGAGAATCAAAGAGATCCAGGGGTGAGTTCAGGATGAAGCAAAAGTGTTTCACGGATCCTTCTGCGTGTTCGGTGGCTCGTTTAAAAAGCCTCACCTGGCCCAGTTTCATTTCATTGCAAAGACTTGACAATAAACAGGACTATTCGTCGCCATGTCCTTTGGAGGAGCCCAAAAAGAGGCCACATTTACGGGTCATGTAGCCGCAGCCTTGCGACACTCACATTCTGAAACACGTCGAAGCAAGATCATGTAGGGCAGCCGTGTATTGTAGAAGTGTCTTGGCGTGGCGTCTGGCCTCTTTTACGAAATGCAATGGCGTACGACCACATCAGCCTCGGGGATAAAGTAAGCTCCCAGCGCGCAGTCACGGCAACAAAGACTGATAAAGACTGATGGAGAGAAAAGAGAAAATGACGGAGAGAAGAGAGAGATACTAGTTTAGCGACACTGTGCAACGGTTGTTGGCAGTTTTCATCATGGATTTCCAGGCTGTTGCTTGCTTTGCGTCTACCACGTATTGCTTCAAAAACAGAAAACTGAAACGGCCTCTGAATGAAACTGTCACTGCAATCTGTCCGGTAGACCATAGTCTGATCAGTGTCATCATAACTGAATGATGACACCGAATCGGCCCTGAATGATGATGCTGAATCGCCTCCAAATGACACCAATTGTTCCCGATTGATGACGAAG
Organism: Coryphaenoides rupestris; assembly: GCA_002895965.2. Lineage (NCBI taxonomy): Eukaryota > Metazoa > Chordata > Actinopteri > Gadiformes > Macrouridae > Coryphaenoides > Coryphaenoides rupestris. Next base: position 14,715 of record PIJE02001631.1, read on the forward strand.
CTTGCTGGGCACAACTCTGTAAACTGGGGTCACATTTAGCACAGTGAAACACAGTAAAAATTTTCATTTAAACAGAAATGGTGATAGGTTGACAACACCCCTTGTTGTGCAAGCATTGCAAATATGGAAACTGGGAAGTCCACACTTTGTTTTTTCATGAAACTTCCGCAGACCGAGGCCAAGCACGGGACATGCACAAATAGCCTACATCCGGGGCGTCAAACATGCGGCCCGGGGGGCCAGGTGCGGCCCACCAGCTGATCCAATCCGGCCCGGAAGGCAATTTCATAAAGCGGATTGGACGGTTGGATGGATTCATCTTTCTGGTTGATTTCTTCACTTTATTCACAATCACACACAAAAAATGGTTGTAGCTCTTACAAATAACCACGAAGCTGCACTAAGAGTTGTAAGAGTTTCATTATGTATTTTCATGGTGTTTTGTTTGCCCCCCCCCCCCCCCCGCTAAGTAGCATTTGGTCTGTTCCGGCCCTCAACCTCACCCCTGGCCTCCATCAAAGCTAGAATAAAGAGGGAGAATAGTTGACACCAACCGTCGTCCGTCCCCCCCCCCCCTGGACTCTGAGGTTCCTTCTCGAGGTTTCTTCCTGGTTCATTAAGGGGGTCGTTTCTTGCCTTAGAGTGGAGGCGCTATAGGGCTAGGGGAGGCTTTGTCACAAATCACTCGGCGCCATACTAATCTGACCTTTGAGACTGAGATTGTGATTAAGGTCACGGTCTTGTCGTCAACGTTTGGTCGGTCGGGTCAGTCAGTCAGTCTCCGTCGTCTTAAGTCACATGAAAGAAACACAACACAACACAACACAACACAACACATGTAATAGCCCGAAAATAACACACATGCTCCCACCCCATCATCCACTATAGGCTCGTCTAAGACAAGACGAGACGAGACAAGGTTAAACACTGAAGTCTGTGGGGTCATGCCAGGCCAGGCCAGGCCGGGGGGGGCCGTCAACAAGAGGATCCCCAGAATTCGGAGTAACAGTAACGGCTTTCAAAATGGAGCGGCCTCTCCCTGGGTCCTGGTCACGGATGGACTCAAATCAACGCCCCCCCCCCCCCCCCCCCAAAAAGAAAAGTGCCAATGGAATGGAAAGGTTGTGCTGATGGACGAGAGGGGACGGCAGTATTGCTGAATTATTGATTGAAATTCTACCTACAATGTAGTAGTACTACCACCACTACTACCACTACTACTACTACTACTACTACTACTACTACTAATACTAGCTATAACGTAGCTACTACTGATAATCTGATCTCACTGAGGATACGACGGCGATAGAATCAGAGCTCATAAAGCAAGCAAGCTAGCAGCCTGCGGAATCCAGGGGCCGCTGACGACGACGACGCGACGACGACGACACATTTTTAGCCCCCCGCCCCGGTACAGGCCGACGCCCAGGCCTGTACGGGGGCCCCCCCACCCACAGCTCCCTTATAAAACCCCGCAGCGGCTGTACAGTCAGACCCCGTCTCAGACCCGACCCACCCACCGGGATCCCACCGGGATCCCACCAGATGGTGGAACCGGACCTGTCATCTGGGAGACCACTGGGGCAAAGGATGATGATGATGATGATGATGATGATGGAGGTGAGGAACATGGTGGGTGTGTTGTTGTTGTTGTTGTTGGCGATCCTGCGACACGGCGGCTAGCGGAGAGGAGGAGGACTCACCGCTGGCAGGCTGGGGGTGGACTCCAGGGACTCCGGGGGGAAGGGAAGGGTCTCCAGGGACTCCGGGGGGAAGGAAGGGTCTCCAGGACTCCGGGGTAATGGAAGGGACTCCGGGACTGCAGCGTTATTCCTGCAGAGTGTTGATCGGTTGGAGACGAGGTACCGGCGTGGACTGACTCCCCCCTTAGTTACTCCCTCCCCCCCCCCCCCCCCCCCCCAACACCACACACACACACACACACACACTGATCACACACACACACACTGATCACACACAAATTGGATCACACACACACACACACTGATCACACGCACACACACACACGCACACACACACACACACCCAGCTCCATCACCAGAGGAAAAACGTCGGGGTCGCGCCTGCGCGTACCCGACACTCTCGCCCCCCACAAAAAAAAGAGACACGCCTACGGTACGTACCGTAAATCCTCTAATATAGAACAGAATAGAATAGAACGTTATTTATCCCGAAGGAAATTCTTGTGCCAGGTTACACAGCGATACAGTACAAATAGAATGATAAAAAATAAACTAATAATAATAATAATGACAATATAATATAATAATATTACAGGCCAGACTATTAGAGGACATACGGTGTGTAACACATAGGCCATAATATATATTATAAGACATAAAGTAATGATCATGTCTTATTACACAGTATTATACAGTAATATAATATATACTACAGCTGATTATTAGTATTATCATCATGGGGATAGAGGCCTACTATATAGTCCAGTATATAGCTGATTATTAATATGATCATAATGGTGTTATACTACATAATATTATATTACACATAGCTGATTAAGAATATTATTCATATTATAAGGAGATTAAAGATAACAGCAGTCTATGATCCTGTTTCATTCTGTTTTCCAGTACTCACACACACACCTACACACACACACACACACACACACACCTACACCCACACACACACACACACACCTACACACACACACCTACATCTGCACACAATGAAGATGGAGGCAAATTCGGTCGATGGAAACGTGACTATCTTCTTCATCTGTTGCAAGAAAGGCAAACGTGGTGCAATAAGAAGGAACTGTGAAATACACTGTATGACACCATGACCATCTTCCTGTCACGCCCTCCACCTCGACCTCCGAGAGGTCATTTCCCATCTGCCTGTGTCTGCATCTGTGTCATAAATACACGATCGTCAACACTTCCTCTTCACAGTGGCTCATGGATTCCCGGCGGATTGATGTAGGCCTACGTATACGACTCCTGATCACAAACCGGCTGGTTCTTTGTGTAAGAATTGAGATGAAGAGCAACTTTCTCGAACACCTGATCACCAGACGAGTGAACGGATATATATTTGTCATACCATCATATCGACACGTAGACTGCGTTCATAATCATCCCTTGCACATTGTTTGGCAGCTTCTACTGAGCCCAGAGTTTTGTTCCATAAATGTTTGTTCCGTATATGTTAGGCCTATAATGCAATAGTTTCACGGTGGTTAAATCTTGGATTGTAATGAGTCGGTAACAGCGCAAACTACTGGAGACGACTGGAAGTGACGTTTAATAAAGTCTCTTGCACGGCACAGGGTAAATCACACCGGGTCAGCTGGGCAGAGGTACCATGAAGAAGCAGGCAGACGGAGCGAGGTCGTACGGAGATGTATAAACGACCAAACAGCCACAGGAACGGGGCAGACGTCGGAGTCATTCAGGAGTCAGGCGAGGCAGGAAGGTAGGGGACAGGCAGGGTCGGCAACGAGTAATCGATTTGGGAATTGCTGGAGAGTGTCGCATACATGGAGCAAAGATGGCGTCTGGCGGAGAGTGTGTGTGTGGAAAGGAGGAGCTTATATAGGAAGGGCAATTGAGCTAACCTCAGCTGCCCATTAGCAAGGTAATGTAACTTGATTCAAAGAGTTTGTACTCAACAGTACGGTATGCATTTATTCAAACTCAGGATTCATTTGCAGAAATACAAATATAAACAGTGCTTACATGACCTGCAACAAGACAAAACCTTAAATGCTTGGAGCCCCATGGCATTTTCAAATGTATTTTCTCCATATTGGTCGCTGGATTCTTAGATATAGGAAAGTTTGATAGACAACATTGAATAGAAACTGTAATAACCTGAATACATCCTTAGAAAAGCAAAACAGACATTTTAAAAATATCCCTCATAGTATTTATCATTCATATCGTAATGCTATTAAGTCTTCTCGCCTTTAATGCCACAAGTGGACGACGCATTATGCAGATGATCGCACAGAAACAACATGAAGAAGCCCAACTTCCACCGCTGAAGTCACGTGATTTACCGTGAAGATGCAGAGGTATCTCTTCCAGAGGTCCGCCATCTGATCTGCAGCCAGGTTCATCGAACTTATTGTGGCATTCTAGTTATTAAACATTATTTGAATGAACTAAACCCATTTGCACTTAATTACTTTCCATATACTTTTGACATATTACATGTTAACAGATAACTGACAGTTTGTGTCAACCAGGTGCTATTGGTCGTGAAAGCTTTCATGACCAACGTCTTATCTGATGACCATAATGTGACATTGATTGGTGCTGTACACTAGGTGTGTGTGCTGTTTGGCTCAAGGGGTCTGACCCTTGATCGTGGATCCCTGGAGCTTTTCCCTGATAGTTGGCGTGATGTGAATACACATTCGATCTGGTCCGCTTGAAAACAGGGGTCACGGTGATCTCTGGCTCAGTTTGCTTTAGGTGTCATTGTGTCAAGGTGTCAATATCAATTAGCCAGCCAAAAAAAATGTATTACTACATACAGTATACCGATAATATGAGCAGTTCAACTTTGATCAAGCGATACTAACAGGAATGACTTCAGCACAAATTCAACTAAAACATACAATGACAGAAGAGATTGTGTGTGATTGTGTTATCCGTTGACCATCCGCTGGGAGATGGCTCCGGGGAGTGTGTAGAGGATGAGAGCGAGGAAGAGGGCAGTGAGGAGGAGGACAAGGGCGGCGATGATGTACTTCTTGTAGTTCTGCCAGATGAGGTGGAAGAAGCACTTGAAGGGGTTCACAAACCACGAGAACGATGTGTCTGGACGGCTGGACACAACACACACACACACGCGCGCGCGCACACACACACGCACACGCACACACACACACACACACACACAAACTGGTATTCACAAGCTCAACCAATAATATCCAAGAAGAATAGTTGATCAGACAGCAATAAATGTATGCATGAATCTAAATGTTATCATGCATTTATTATTTGTAACCAGGTTGCCAGTTTAATTACAATTGTGTCTGACTATGTTCTATGTTGCAAGAAAAATTGTCAGATGAAGTAAATCAAATTCAGCAAAAACAACTTCATCCAGTTTTCTATCTTCCACCTCCAATTTTCATTTCTTCCACTCTTGAGCCCTCTCTAAATGTCTTTTAGGCACCATTGCCCGAAAAGAGGTGCAGCCTGCAACTCTGACAGCTTGTTTTTGTGGAAACCAAACGAGCTAAACTGCGGCTGGAAGCGAACACGCGGCGTGTGAGAAGAGTGAGCAACGCAGAAAGACACACTGATGTCACACTCCAGGTGAGTCTAGCGCAGGTGGGTCCAAATGAGTCTCGTACAGGTGAGTCTAGTCCCGGTGAATCGAGAACAGGCGAGTCCAGTTGCCTCGTATCCGGCGACATGGACGAATACAAAGCGGCGTCCAACACATGGCGAGCAGCGAAGGACGCAAAGAGGAGGTACAGAGACAGAGTGGAGGCGCAGATGGAGCAGCGCGACACCAGCGGCCTTGGCAAGGGCTACGGACTATCACAGATGACTCGGGTAGAACCCCCTCGACTGTGAGTGCCGACCAATCTCTTGTGGATGATCTGAACTCATTCTTTTGCGTTGTTCGAGGTGAGCAACAACACCAGCGAGTTCCATCGCGCGGGACGAGCACGGTGTGAGGAGGGCTTTGAGGAGTAGGAACACCAGAAAAGATGCAGGTTCCGACGGCATATCTGAATGAGTATTGAAGACTTGTGCTAACCATCTAGCTCCGGTGTTCACCACAATATTCAACCTTGTGGTCCCAGCCTACTTCAAGTGGTCCACTATTGTTCCTATGCCCAAGACCGCCTCTCTAGCATGCCTGAACGACTACCAAATGTTCGTCCTCAGCCCCATACTGTACTCCCTGTACAGGTCCAACACCATCGTCAAGTTTCGCGAATGACACAGTGGTGGTGGTCCTGATCTCCGGAAACGATGAGAAGGCCTACCTAGAGGAAGTTCCTCATTATGGTGCCAAGACAACAGCCTCATGCTGAATGTCTAAGGAGCTGATTATGGAATTTAGGAGGACACAACATCAGGGGACTTACACACCACTGGGGATTAATGAATGGTACTGCTGTGGAGAGGGTGAGCAGCTTCAGGTACCTGGGAGTATACATCACAGAGGATCTGTCTTGGACTACACACACTGACACGCTGGTGAGGAAGGTGAAGCAGCGCCTCTACCACCTCAGGCAGCTGAGGAAGTTCAGAGTCTCCCGGAGGATCCTTCAGACCTTCTACGCTGGTGCGGTGGATAGCATCCTCGCACAGAGCATCACTGCCTGGTTCGGCAACAGTTCCTCTCAGGAAAGGAGGGCTCTACAGAGGGTGGTGCGTTCGGCTGAGCGCACTATTTGGCAGCTACACTCCTCACCCTGCAGGGTGTCGAACCAGAGCCTGCACGATCATGAAGGATCCTCACCACCCCAACAACCTGTTCCAACTTCTGCAGTCAGGCATGCGCCTCCACAGTCACGCTCCTAGAACAGAGAGACTAAAACGGAGTTTCTGTCCGCAGGCCATCAGGACTGTGAACTCTGACCTCACTAGGGCCGCCCACTGCCCACTCCCATGCACACAACTTGATACTATACTTTTTTTTATATTGCCTTGTTGTTGATATGCCTCCTTGTTTATATGCCTTTTGCTGTCTATTTGCCTATTTGCTTGCTGTTTATTTGCATATCTGCTCATATTTCTCATTCAAAATAAAAAAATAAGCTGCTCCTTTTACTGCAAAGACTGTAAATAGTGTGGATATTTGATTCCCTTCAATTGTGATATTTGTTCTGTTGCACATTCCGCTGGGCATCACCGCATTTTCATTTGACTGCAGATCCTGTATGTGCCAATTAAACTTCTTGACTCTTGAATCTTGAATTCAGGTGAGTCTAGTTCAGGTGAGTGCAGGTTATGTCTTACTTTGGTTTCTCCAGAGGTTCTGGTTCCTTGCGGGCTCGACCAACCGGCTGTTGCTCCGCCTCCTCTGATGTCATTAGGTGAAACTCCGCCTCCACCTTGCCCTGGAAGCGGCCACAGCATGCCAATAAAACATGTCAAATGTGTTATATACTGTATGCATGTATGAATATGTAAATGTATGTATATCTATTGTGGAAATCGATGAATAACATGAAACAAATGTTGTCCAGTACTCTCACAGGAGTACCATGCAGTACCCTCACAGGTACTGCATGTAGCATACAAATAAGCTCAATTCAGCAGCATTGGTCAGCTAAATTTCCCATCAAATCCGGACACAGATTTTGAACATACTGAGAATGGGACGCGTGTTGGTTCTCTGTGACAGGTAATCCAAAAGCTAAGTCAATGGGCAGTCATGGTTGACACCGAGAGATTAGTTGGTGAAGCGAAAATCCAGTGACTTCATTCTCAGTGCGATTGTATGCATGCACTAATGGTTTCACAAAGTCTTTCCAGTGAGTTTTGTCCTGATCCGCTGGAGTTCCAAGCATGTATATCAGCGTACGATTAAAACGCTCAACCGGGTTTCCTCTCGGGTGGTATGGGGTGGTTCTTATTTTGTGAATTCCAGCCATTCCGCATAGTTCCTTTATTGTCCGGGCTCAAAGTCCGGTCCTTGATCACTGTGAAGTTGTCCCATAGACATTTTGCTACTGTCCTGGCCTTTTGGTTGGGTGTGGGAATGGCCAATGCGTACTTTGTGAAATGGTCTGGAATTACAAGAATGTCCTTGATTCTGCTTCTGTCTGCTTCGAATGATAAGAAATCCACGGAGGGGTTTGACAATAGCAGAGGAACCCTTCACAAACCTTCTATAGTACACAGCAAACACAGCTTTGGCAGGGCATCCTTGACGGTTTGTAAGTTCAGTTTTCTGTCATCAATACAGAGTCGCGCACACTGTTCCTTTTCCTTACCGCCACAATAGGGGATGAAAAGGGAGATTCTGATTCATGAATTACTCCTGTTTCAAAGAGTTCTTGAAGGTGTTTGCGGAAAACGTCAATGTCTTGGGGATGGATGGACCTTGGCCTGCGCTTGAACGGGGTTTCATCTGAAAGTTTGATCTCGTGATCAGTTCTGCCAAACTCAAGATCATGTTTTGCACTTCTGGGATACTGTTAGTTTCACTGGAACGCAATGTTTCCATTCTGGTGTGAGTGGTGAGATGACGCTATAGAGGTACGCTATTTCTGAGGCAACGTGTTTTCTTTAGAGACTTTGGTTGTAAAGTGGCATACACTACTTTCAGGCCCCGTTTTTCAGCGTATGCTCCGGTTATAAATGAGACCCCAGGAACCTTGAAGCAGTGAACATTTCTCATGCTACTCAGTCTTAGTCATCACTGGAATAGCTTGTAAAATCAGTCCACATCAGGCACATAACAAATAAGCGTCACGAGAACGGCGGAGAAAAAAATGGAGGAAAGAAATTGAGTCATTAAATCGGTAATAGTTGCATGTTAAAACAGCGGTCAGTTTTTCATTATGTCAGCCGACTAAGGGGCTTTAAGCCCACGGTGGAAACAAAGGAAATGGAATGGAAACGGGGCTGAAGGAACTTTTCTAGTTCTTGGAAGTTAGTTCCTGGTGCTAAAAAGGCGCTTTTGGACCAAACAGTTATCGGAACTCAGTTATAGGAACTACCCACTGGAGAAGTTCCCCAAAGAACAGGCACAGTGGGAACGCTTTAAGTGACGAATGCCGGCGTTTTCGAATTCTCACCCCGACGGATATTCACCCCCCATCACGGGAGCCTGCATGCTGATTTATCGCATATTAATTGCTTGACTTCTGATGTGTGTGTGTGTGTGTGTGTGTGTGTGTGTGTATACACACACGCACAAACAGGGGTGAGAATTTGGCACAAGATTGCATTGGCTTCTGTTCGACCAATCAACATACACTTACTGTGCGTCACTCATGGTTCCCATTGTGCTGGGATGAACACTACTCTGAAGTAGGGGTTTGAAAACGGTTCCCCAGGAATGGAGTTATGGGATCGTCCCCAGTTGCTGCGGTGCAAACACCCAAAAAAGGTGACGTTTTCCAATCGCTATAGGAACTATGAAAAAGTTCCTCCAGTGCAAAAGTGTCTAAAGTTCTGGGTACTTTTGGTGTAACTGCGGCTTCTGTGAATACTACCGTGAGGTCTCCAGCCTTCTCTACGGGCCACCAGCCCCTGGCTCTCTTCTGCTGGAAGATGGAGATGCGATCCCAAGCCTCCTGTAGCATCTCCTGCCTGCAGCTCTTCGATGACTTAGCCCCCCTGGGGAAGGAGTGGAGGTCCAGCTCCACTGAGCCTAACACACACAGATACATACACAAATAAAACAAATAGAAATAATATATATAAATTATATATATATATATATATATATATATTGTGATGCACGACTCTTATTGGAATATGCAACATATTCGCATTGTCACTTATGATATTTGTCACATGATTTTGTTTTGTTGAAAGTTTTTCTTGCTTTTTCTGGATGTTTATTGGTTACACGCCTGAGGTAAAAGGACCATAAATGTGACAGATGAATCAACTCAATCACTATGTAATGGTCAAGAGACTCAAGACCCACCAGTTCACCAGGACTCTGCATAACCATAACCATAACCCCTCCATGCCTTCCCTCTCCTAACCCTTGCACTAATTTGCGTGTTTGTACTTCTTGGCACTAAGTAATAGTACTGAGCATTGTTTAGCGTATTGTGTGTTCTTAGATGTTGGTAATGCACTCAGAACGGCACTTCTGCTCTTATCCCAGCTATTATGCAGGCAACCGAGCAATGAAACTTGTTCTTCTTGCAATTATGAATGCTTGAAACCTGTTCTCTTCTTATCTTACCACAGCAATATATCTCTTTCAACAAATGCACTCATTGTAAGTCACTTTGGATAAAAGCATCTGTCAAATGCCATAAATGTCATGCAAATGTAGATAATATGCGATTCATAAGTATATACACTATATATATATATATATATACATATAGATACCAAATATATATACACGATATATACACTATATACTGTATATATATATATATACACACACACATACACACATACACACACAGCGTACCTAGGAAATCGTCTGAGGACAGCGTCTCAAAGTCCCAGATCTGCAGGATCAGAGCGGCCGGCAGCTTCTGCTCAGTCTGGTCCAGAGAGAAGATACTGCTGTGCTTCGAGATCACCACCACCTACAGAAACACACACACACGCACACGCACACACACACACACACACACACACATACTGGTTTCCATGTTGGATGGGGGGGGGGTCAGGGGACCAACTTTCTATTCATTCCATGTTGGATGGGGGGGGGGTCAGGGGACCAACTTTCTATTCATCACTTGTGGGGACCACCCTTTCTGAAGGTTCTATGAAAAAGAAAATCAGGTACACTAGCCATAGCTTTGTTAGCCATAGCTTTGTTCCATGGGATTTGAACCCAGGACTGCAGAGGTGAAGGTAAGAACTCTGTCCATTGTGCCACCAAGACAACTACTTCAGCATGATAAGAGATAAGAGAAGGATTTCCATGGGATTTGAACCTACGACAGCAGAGCTGAAGGTAAGAACTCTCTCCACTGTGCCACCAAGACAGTTTCTTCAGCATGGTCTCCGGGCGTATTTAACTAGACCGTTCACAGGACTTAGACATAAGAGAAGGATTTCCACAGGATTCCAACCCAGGACTGCAGAGGTGAAGGTAAGAACGATCTCCGCTGTACCACCGAGACACCACACCATGAAGAGGTCGGAGATGGTGCTTATGCTGCATTGTTAAGTTGGAAAAGGACAAGAGATTTCCATCGTGACTTGAACACACGACCTTGGAGTTGAGAACAACACACTCTTGCCGCTGCACCATCAGGACATGACGCTAAGATTAACAGGACTTAGGGTTAGTGTTAGAGCGTTGACTTAAAAGTTACACTCCTTAGTGTGGCGTCTCGGTCCAAGCAGGACTCGAGCACACGACCGCAGAACTGACAACCGACAACTCCCGCCGCTGTGCTACCAGGACACCGCACTATGAATGTTAAGGTAATGTAATGTAAATGGCCGACGGGCCGGATTAAACAACGCAACTGGCTGTATGTGGCCCGCAGGCTGTACTTTGCCCACCTCTGATTTAACCAATTCATATTTTGTACTTTATTTTATGTTAAAGTTGCACAGGGAATTTGAGCCACTTGTTGTACTATTTTTGTCTCCCTCGAAAAACATGAGATGTTTGCTGACCAGCTTTCAGTTTTATTTACATTTTAATAATTTGAACGGTGTGTTTTATTAAGGCTATTACAGCATGTTTGCAGTGTTTAATATTGACATTATTTTTGTTCAACTCTTCTAAAGTTTAACTAATGAACCCTCTGGTGTCTTCTTCATTTGTCATAATCAGGATACTTTTCAATAATATATTGTTACAAAAGAAATCATGATTATATTTTTTGCCAGATCGCCCAGCCCTACTTTCACATATGCTTCCTTTCAAATAACTCACTCACATTGTTGGCTATTATTGGCACTTTAGAAGAAAACAATATCATTCAAAACACTCAAATGCTTTTTAAAAGGTAGGAAATAAGTTCAACATGTTCAGTAGAACTTAGCTGAGACATGTGAACACAAACTGCCATAGCAGAGAGTTGGTCATCTTCAATCTATTTACGTTGCCATTTCTTTTTGTCGGCTGTAATAAACATAGAATTTCAGGTTCTGCCAGTCCTGGTCCTGAAGTGCTTCTGGTTCAGCCCTTAAACACTTCTCACAGTCACGCTTTGCTGGTACAATACAAGATGCCCGCCTTAAAGTGGGCAGAAAAATAAATGAGTAATTGAAAGGATTAGGAAGAGAGTGTGCCGGAATTCCGATAAGTTCTGAATCCTATATCAGTCTACAGTATATGCCAGCATCTACAGTACAAGTACAATGATTTGCACTTTACCTATGGATATAATTATATTGTAGAACGGTATTTATCATGTTCTTTGGATACATTTTTCTGTGCTTGCAAGAGTTTGGCACAAGGCTGCTACAGTGGTGATGAGAAACATGATGAGTGAAATCAATCCATCTAGTTATCCTACACATAGTATGTCCAAATAATTATATCAGACATTACAACCGACCATTAATCCAAGTACTACTTGGGTTTATGGCTTCAGCAACTTTACCCTTCTTGTGATTCCAATGTTATTAAAGATATTGAACACTTGCATTAGCTCTAACATGAGTTGCTTGCAGTATGAGTAATATAAAGTTATGTACGATCGATCCCATCCGCTCAATTAAACTGCCTCCAGCCTCTGTGAGCAGCGAGGGCAGTGCTGGTACAGGGGCTCGTTATTACTAATGTTTTCAATGATTAGTACAAAGTATTATAAATTAATGTTACTGTTAACGTATGTCGCCATCTCCAGACACCTAGTAGGCCCTAGAAAACAACCAATGGAAACCCAATCATTGGTGTATTAACAACAACGGATGGGTTTTCTGAGCGTTGTGAGAACAACTCAGAGCTGCGGGGGCAGCAACAGTTCTGTGGCGTCTATCGTAGTTGCAGCTGATGAATCCTGGCTTGGACAGAAGAGGGGTAATGATGGATATTGGAAAGAGAAAAAAGCATGGATTCAAAGTTTTTCACTTGTAATTTCCCGTTGTAGGCCTGGTGCAGTGATTCAAAGGTGTGCAGAGTTTTTTTTATATATGTTGTGTGTGTGTTGTGTGGTGTGGAGCAGTGAGTGCATTACACAGCGGAAACTAAAGGGGGCGCAACCGAGCACGTCGCAC
>PIJE02001631.1:32590-41081 GCA_002895965.2 Coryphaenoides rupestris
GGCTCCGTTAATTCGCGGTTCTGATGGGGGGGGGGGGTCCGTTAATTAATTTGCGGTTCTGATGGGGGGGTGGGTCCGTTAATTCGCGGTTCTGATGGGGGGGTGGGTCCGTTAATTTGCGGTTCTGATGGGGGGTGGGTTAATGCGGTTCTGATGGGGAGGGGGGGTCCGTTAATTCGCGGTTCTGATGGGGGGGTCGGTTAATTCGGTTCTGATGGGGGGTCCGTTAATTTGCGGTTCTGATGGGGGGGGGGTCCGTTAATTCGCGGTTCTGATGGGGGTGGGGGTCCGTTAATTTGCGGTTCTGATGGGGGGGGGGGTCCGTTAATTCGTGGTTCTGATGGGGGGGGTCCGTTATTTCGCAGTTCTGATGGGGGGGGTTCCGTTAATTCGCGGTTCTGTGGGGGGGTCCGTTAATTTGCGGTTCTGATGGGGGGGGGGGCTCCGTTAATTTCGGTTCTGATGGGGGGGTCCGTTAATTGCGGTTCTGATGGGGGGTGTCCGTTAATTCGGTTCTGATGGGGGGGGTCCGTTAATGCGGTTCTGATGGGGGGGGTCCGTTAATTCGCGGTTCTGATGGGGGGGGGTGCTCCGTTAATTCGGAGCACCCCCCGAATTAACTAGATAAGACTATGAAAATGTTATTGCCCTGGCAGTGGCTACAAATATTTGTGGTGTGTGTGAGAGGAAGAGATGGGGATGTTCATGTGTGTATGATGTGGCTCTTTGCAGTGACACAGTAAAAAGTGACACAGTTGGCCACCCCTGCTCTGGAGAGAGGTTATACGCATTTGTTTTCCCCTCTCGATTTACTGGTCCATCTACGTTCCAACCCTCACCTATGGTCACGAGCTTTGGGTAGTGACCGAAAGAATGAGATCGCGGATACAAGCGGCCGAAATGAGTTTCCTCCGCAGGGTGGCTGGGCTCAGCCTTAGAGATAGGGTGAGGAGCTCAGACACACAGATTACTATTGTGATTAACTTGATTCATTTTTTTAACCAATTGACACGACTAATATTTATATGTTGAGTAACTATACGTTTACATTACATTTAGATTTACATACTGTAAAGTATTGAGACACACAGGGAATAGTCGCTCATGTCACAGGTGGCTCTGGTTTGTGTTTCTATATATATGGACATATCTACTTGTATAGTATATTAGTACTTACAGGCTGTATTCACTGGGCAGGCCGCAGGTAGCTCGGTGGCGGCTATAAAAGCGGTTCTCCAGGTCGATCCTGGTCTCACCAATCAGATCGTCTCCTCCCACCAGGTCAAAGTCATAGATCAGCACTGACAGGACAGAATCCTTGGGGAAGTCCGCCTGAAGCTCAAAGGACCTGGAGAGATGAGGAGCGAGGATCGAGGAGAGGAGATTAGAGGATAGATGAGGAGAAAAGAGAGGAGATGAGGAGGGGAATATCCAAGTATATGTTCAACAATTCAGTGTATGTATATAATGTATATATATATACAGCAGCGTAACTGCGGAGGCGCTTGTCTGACTGCAGCAGTTGGAATAGATTGTTTTTGGAGTGGTGAGGATCCTTCATGATCCTGCATGCTCTGGTTCGACACCTCCTGGAGTACAGGTCCTGGAAATGAAGTGCCAATAGTCCGTTCAGCGGAATGCACCGCCCTCTGCAGAGCCCTCCTGTCCTGAGAAGAGCTGTTGCTGAACCAGGCAGTGATGATTCCTGTCTGGATGCTCTACACCGCACCAGCGTAGAAGGTCTGAATGATCCTCCGGAGCGGCTCCGAGTCAGCGTCTCTGGAGGGGGGGGGGTCCGTTAATTCGCTGTTCTGATGGGGGGGGGGGTCCGTTAATTCGCAGTTCTGATGGGGGGGGTCCGTTAATTCGCAGTTCTGATGGGGGGGGGTCCGTTAATTTGCGGTTCTGATGGGGGGGGTCTGTTAATTCGTGGTTCTGATGGGGGGGGGGGATCCGTTAATTTGCGGTTCTGATGGGGGGGATCCATTAATTCGCGGTTCTGATGGGGGGTGCTCCGTTAATTCGCGGTTCTGATGGGGGGGGTCCGTTAATTCGCGGTTCTGATGGGGGGGTCCGTTAATTCGCGGTTCTGATGGGGGGGTGCTCCGTTAATTCGGAGCACCCCCCTAGATAAGACTATGAAAATGTTATTGCCCTGGCAGTGGCTACAAATATTGTTGGTGTGTGAGAGGAACAGATGGGGGGATGTTCATGTGTGTATGATGTGGCTCTTTGCAGTGACACAGTAAAAGTGACACAGTTGGCCACCCCTGCTCTGGAGAGAGGTTATACGCATTTGTTTTCCCCTCTCGATTTACTGGTCCATCTACGTTCCAACCCTCACCTATGGTCACGAGCTTTGGGTAGTGACCGAAAGAATGAGATCGCGGATACAAGCGGCCGAAATGAGTTTCCTCCGCAGGGTGGCTGGGCTCAGCCTTAGAGATAGGGTGAGGAGCTCAGCCTTAGAGATAGGGTGAGGAGCTCAGACACACAGATTACTATTGTGATTAACTTGATTCATTTTTTTAACCAATTGACACGACTAATATTTATATGTTGAGTAACTATACGTTTACATTACATTTAGATTTACATACTGTAAAGTATTGAGACACACAGGGAATAGTCGCTCATGTCACAGGTGGCTCTGGTTTGTGTTTCTATATATATGGACATATCTACTTGTATAGTATATTAGTACTTACAGGCTGTATTCACTGGGCAGGCCGCAGGTAGCTCGGTGGCGGCTATAAAAGCGGTTCTCCAGGTCGATCCTGGTCTCACCAATCAGATCGTCTCCTCCCACCAGGTCAAAGTCATAGATCAGCACTGACAGGACAGAATCCTTGGGGAAGTCCGCCTGAAGCTCAAAGGACCTGGAGAGATGAGGAGCGAGGATCGAGGAGAGGAGATTAGAGGATAGATGAGGAGAAAAGAGAGGAGATGAGGAGGGGAATATCCAAGTATATGTTCAACAATTCAGTGTATGTATATAATGTATATATATATACAGCAGCGTAACTGCGGAGGCGCTTGTCTGACTGCAGCAGTTGGAATAGATTGTTTTTGGAGTGGTGAGGATCCTTCATGATCCTGCATGCTCTGGTTCGACACCTCCTGGAGTACAGGTCCTGGAAATGAAGTGCCAATAGTCCGTTCAGCGGAATGCACCGCCCTCTGCAGAGCCCTCCTGTCCTGAGAAGAGCTGTTGCAGAACCAGGCAGTGCTACTTCCTGTCAGGATGCTCTCCACCGCACCAGCGTTGAAGGTCTGAAAGTTCCTCCGGGAGACTCAGAATTTCCTCAGCTGCCTGAGGTGGTCGAGGCACTGCTTCGCCTTCCTCACCAGAGTGTCAATGTGTGTAGTCCAAGTCAGATCCTCTGTGATGTGGACTCCCAGGTACCTCTAGCTGCTCACCCTCTCCACAGCAGTCCCATTAATCCCCAGTGGTGTGTAAAGTCCATAATCAGCTTCTTAGTTTTGGAGACATTCAGCATGAGGCTGTTGTCTTGGCACCATTGTGACAGGTTAGCAACTTCCTCTTGGTAGGCCTTCTCATCGTTACCAGAGATCAGGCCCACCTATAATTTGTACAGTCCATGTATGTTATACTCAGACAGAGCTGCACTGCCCACACGTGTTAAGTGTTTTTACTGCTGCAGAAATAGCAGGATAGGCCTACACTTTTAAACAGTGATTTGCCTATTGTATAGAAATATTGACCAAACAATGGCTCTGTTGAGAGGAGTGCGACAGTTCCACTTGGAAGCCCCGTCTCTTGGGCAAGTATACACCGCTAGACACCTGGGATTCGTACCATTTCCTGGGCAGATATACACCCCTAGACACACTGGACTCATACTATCTGCTGGGCAGGTATACACCGCTAGACACACAAGAGTCCTGGGCAGGTATACACCGCTAGAAGTAGCACACCACTAGAAGTAGCACTTTTGTGGTACTTTTGTGTACTCTGTGCTTCATATACAGAAAGAATTTAAACCAATGCAAGCGAAAATGCGGTTGTCATATACCGCTAGTGATTGCCCAGAAGTAATGAGGAGAACGGGGGTCATGAGGAATTTTTTTCTAAACGTTGTTTCATCCTCACTCGCATTGATTGGTTCAGTTTTTCACTCATTCTTGGACTAGTTCTCTGGTTGCTGAGTGTTTTATCAACCAATTTTACATGAGAGACTAATGCCTCTCAAAGGGGGGATTATATAGAAGAATGACTGTATATATTCTTGTGTAGTAACGGGCAGGATGTTTGGGTCAGAGTGAGTTGCTCCGACCCAGACGTTCACTTCATCCCAGATGGAAGGTTAAATATAAGACGAGTGATTTCTAAAATATATACAGGATAGAATTTGTACCTTCCGAACACGGGGTTGAGCTGCTTGGGAATGTAGTTATCTCTGTCTTTGATTTCCTTCCTCCCCAGTCTGAGAACAATGTAGGGATCTGACTTCCCATCAGAGTCAGCAGGGTGCAGGTTGGATGCCTAGAGAGACACGCAACAGAACAAGATCACAACACGATATCACAACACAATCCGATACAACATGACGCAAGGCCAGACCAAACCACCGAACTCACCGAGACGATGTAGATGCGGATCAGAACCTTGACGTTTTCATTGGGGGGGATGCCTCGGTTGACCCGGAACTGACCCGGGTCGCAACATTCCTCTTCTTCCTCATCCTCATCAAGCTTGATAAGACAGAACCTGGCCTGCACGGACACAAACCCAGTCCACACTCATCCATCATATGTTCAGACTTCAACACACCCCAGTCCAGATAAATCCATCCATACGTAGTTCATACCTCTGAAACACGTTTCATAATTGCTCGGTAGCCTGCATAATTGTTGGGATGAGAGCAGAAGTGCCATTCTGAGCGCAGTACCAACATCTCAGAACATACAATATGCTCAACGATGCCAAGTGCGATTATTCTGTCACCTAATCGCTCACTCTGCCGTCCTGACATCAGCCGGGAGCTCATTCCACCACTGTGGTGCCAGAACAGAGAAGAGTTGGGACTTGCCTTGAGTGATGCTTGCCTGTTCTTAGTGAAGGTGGTACCGGTCGTCTAGCCAAAGTTGTTGAGCAGAGTGCTCGGGCTGGGGCGTGGGGTCTGACTAGTGTTTGGAGGTAGGTAGGGTCCGACTAGTGTGTTTGGAGGTAGGTAGGGTCTGACTAGTGTTTGGAGGTAGGTAGGGTCAGACCCTACCTACCTCCAAACACACTAGTCAGACCCTACCTACCTCCAAACACTAGTCAGACCCTACCTACCTCCAAACACACTAGTCAGACCCTACCTACCTCCAAACACTAGTCAGACCCTACCTACCTCCAAACACACTAGTCAGACCCTACCTACCTCCAAACACACTAGTCAGACCCTACCTACCTCCAAACACTAGTCAGACCCTACCTACCTCCAAACACTAGTCAGACCCTACCTACCTCCAAACACACTAGTCAGACCCTACCTACCTCCAAACACACTAGTCAGACCCTACCTACCTCCAAACACACTAGTCAGACCCTACCTACCTCCAAACACACTAGTCAGACCCTACCTACCTCCAAACACTAGTCAGACCCTACCTACCTCCAAACACACTAGTCAGACCCTACCTACCTCCAAACACTAGTCAGACCCTACCTACCTCCAAACACACTAGTCAGACCCTACCTACCTCCAAACACTAGTCAGACCCTACCTACCTCCAAACACACTAGTCAGACCCTACCCACCTCCATGATATGATATAGTAAAATATGACAACATGGCCTTCTTCTACTAGGATGGACACAACACTGCTGATTGACTGGCAGGAGGAGAGGGCGGGCCTTAGACAGGAAGCGTCTCGTTTGCAGGATGAGCTGGCGGAGAGCCTCGCAGAGAGAGAAGAGCTGGAGTCACGCACACATGCATGCCACTCACAGTGGCGCACCCGGGTTAACACATAACAGAGCTAACACACCACTAGAGCGATATATATATACTGTAGCACACACGATGGAACACACTGGATCGCACCGGTAAACAAATACACAAACTAACCACACTGACATAATATTATACTGTAGCACACGACACATGACACACACTGGAAGCCACGGGTAACGGCAACGTACACGCTAACACACACTGCTATATATACTGTAGAGCGAACACATGAAACACCACTGGACCACGCGGGTACCCGTCACACTAACACAGCACTGATATAATATACTGTACACAACCACATGAACCACACTGAACAACAGGGTTAAACACTACACACTAACCACTACACTAACATATAGAGTAAACTGTAGACACAACACATTTGAACACACTGGAGACCACCGGGTAACACATACACACGAGACACAACGAGCACGTGATCATAATATACGTAGCTGTACACACATGAACACAACGGAGTTGGCGACTGGGAACCACCGGTAACCATACACAGCTAACACACCTGACATATATATTACCTGTATCACACACAAACGAACACAACTGGAAGTCCACGCGGGTAGAGACATACACGACACTGACATATATATTAGAGCGAGCGCACACATGACACACTGGACCACGGGACACATGCTGGTGACAACACACGCTAATACACCTATTACACAGTGCTATATACAGTATATATAATATAGTTATATTATTACTTATATATATATATCTTGCTATCACTCTCTCTCTCTTTATGTCTCTTTCTTGTCTTCCAGTTGGCGAGCTCATTGCAGCCGTCTGTCTCTCTGGGTGCGGTGGGTGAGTAAAAGTCTTAAAGTATCTGAATATTTACTGTACTTAAGTATCAAAAAGCTTTTTGATATTAAATGTATTGGAAGTAAAAGTATTGGAAGTAAAAGTAAAAGAAAAAGTGGCATCAGTCGTTCATTCCTACTGACATCCGAGACTTCTTACGCACGGGAACACCAGCGCGGACGGACGCTTTCGTGCGCGTGGACTGAACCACCAGACGCGCAAAGCGCACGCGTTACTGTTGCTTACTGCTGCGCTTACTTCCACTCCCATGTTACCAGACGCAGGAATTGATTGATATTGATGCTAATGATCACACTTTAGTGTGAATTAAAACAAATATCTAAAACTATATAGAAATGTTAATTATAATAATTATTATATAATTAATAATTATTTAATATTATGAATATAATTATATTATATTATTATTATTATTAGTATGTTGTTTTGGTTGTATACAAAATGTATGACTTGATTTAACTTGATTTAACTGAATATTGATGCAGATATTGTGCATATTCAATGTATTTCTATGAGATTGTGCACAGGGACGCAGTGTGAACCGCGCCATGCGTTGCCATGGGAGCGGAAGTAAAGCGCGTGTGCCCGCAGCAGTGCGCGTGCGCCCGCAGCAGTACGCGTGCGCTTTGCGCGTCTGGTTGGTTTCGCGCGTGATTCGTCAAACCTGCGGTCTTAACACATTTCCTAATTATTTTATTTTGTAGTAACGAAGTAACGAAGATGCTCAGGAGAAATGTATCGGAGTAAAAGTATACATTTTATTGAGGAAATGTAGTGTAGAGTAAAAGTAAAAAGTACCAGAAATATAAATAACGAAGTAAGTACAGATACCGTGAAAAATTCTACTTAAGTACAGTACACTTTTAGTCCAAGAGCGACTAGTCAGACCCTACCTACCTCCAAACACACTAGTCAGACCCTACCTACCTCCAAACACACTAGTCAGACCCTACCTACCTCCAAACACTAGTCAGACCCTACCTACCTCCAAACACTAGTCAGACCTAACCCTACTCCAAACACTAGTCAACCTACCTACCTCCAAACACACTAGTCAGACCCTACCTACCTCCAAACACACTAGTCAGACCCTACCTACCTCCAAACACACTAGTCAGACCCTACCCACCTCCATGATATGATATAGTAAAATATGACAACATGGCCTTCTTCTACTAGGATGGACACAACACTGCTGATTGACTGGCAGGAGGAGAGGGCGGGCCTTAGACAGGAAGCGTCTCGTTTGCAGGATGAGCTGGCGGAGAGCCTCGCAGAGAGAGAAGAGCTGGAGTCACGCACACATGCACACACTGGACCACCGGGTAACACATACACACTAACACACACTAACATATAGATATATACTGTACACACACATGAACACACTGGACCACCGGGTAACACGTACACACTAACACACACTGACATATATATACTGTACACACACATGAACACACTGGACCACGGGTTAACACATACACACACACTAGACATATATATACTGTACACACACATGAAACACGATGGACCACGGGTAACACATGCTGTGACAACACACACGTGAACTACACTAATACACAGCTGCTAACTACAGTATATATACTAATAATAATATGATATATATACTGATATATATATATATATCTTGCTATCACTCGTCTTGGTCGATA
>PIJE02001631.1:42290-64668 GCA_002895965.2 Coryphaenoides rupestris
GTTCTTAGTGAAGGTGGTACCGGTCGTCCTATAAGCCAAAGTGCCCATGTGGATCTGACTAGTGTGTTTGGAGGTAGGTAGGATCTGACTAGTGTGTTTGGAGGTAGGTAGGGTCTGACTAGTGTGTTTGGAGGTAGGTAGGGTCTGACTAGTGTGTTTGGAGGTAGGTAGGGTCTGACTAGTGTTTGGAGGTAGGTAGGGTCTGACTAGTGTTTGGAGGTAGGTAGGTTGTTTGGAGGTAGGTAGGGTCTGACTAGTGTTTGGAGGTAGGTAGGGTCTGACTAGTGTGTTTGGAGGTAGGTAGGGTCTGACTAGTGTTTGGAGGTAGGTAGGGTCTGACTAGTGTGTTTGGAGGTAGGTAGGGTCTGACTAGTGTGTTTGGAGGTAGGTAGGGTCTGACTAGTGTTTGGAGGTAGGTAGGGTCTGACTAGTGTGTTTGGAGGTAGGTAGGGTCTGACTAGTGTTTGGAGGTAGGTAGGGTCTGACTAGTGTGTTTGGAGGTAGGTAGGGTCTGACTAGTGTTTGGAGGTAGGTAGGGTCTGACTAGTGTGTTTGGAGGTAGGTAGGGTCTGACTAGTGTGTTTGGAGGTAGGTAGGGTCTGACTAGTGTTTGGAGGTAGGTAGGGTCTGACTAGTGTGTTTGGAGGTAGGTAGGGTCTGACTAGTGTTTGGAGGTAGGTAGGGTCTGACTAGTGTGTTTGGAGGTAGGTAGGGTCTGACTAGTGTTTGGAGGTAGGTAGGGTCTGACTAGTGTGTTTGGAGGTAGGTAGGGTCTGACTAGTGTTTGGAGGTAGGTAGAATCTGACTAGTGTTTGGAGGTAGGTAGGGGCAGTTCCGCTGACAGCCTTGTAGGCCAGTACCAGTGTCTTAAAAGTCTCACACATCATCTGGAGATGGCCTGAGTTTTGCTTTTGTACCAACTATCTACTCAGCAATTGGCAGGTTCAGATGGGGGCTGTACACATCTTTGCAGACTGTAAGGATGGAGTCATATACAGTCGTGGCTTCATCCTGTGCATCCTGATGTCCTGGTATGGTCATTCTCTCTGTCTTAGGATTTATTCAGGTCTCTTGACATCAGGGGATGTGGGAAAGGAACATGGAAAACGATCTTCTCTCTCCCAATGTCTCTCAGGCACATGTAGTGTTTCTACGGACTACAAATGTCCAGGCGGTTACATTGACGTGCAGACTATTCATGCTTCATGGGAAAAGAAAGAAACAGAAGGAGACTGACTGGTTTCAACATTATAGAGAAGCACTTGTGGCAAGTTTTGTCGTCATTCAGTTCAGTTTAGTTGTTGATGAAGGATCCACAAAATAAAATGTAGTGGGTTTCTGACACAGATGTACTTGTGCCCCCTTATTGTAGTTTAAGGGAAGTAATCAGCACTGCCTGGAAATGTGGAGGGACAAGACCGCAACAAAGAGGGATACAACAAGTCTGGGAGAGGCTGGCAAAGAGACATGGAAGCTGTTCAGAGGAGTGATCCAACGCTGATACCCAAGTCTGGGAAGAACTTGAGCTGTATTACTCCCCCAACCCTACCCTTACGGTGATCAATAAGATTGACTTGAAGTTGATTGCGAGCAAAAGCGCCACAGCACGAGGAAGATTTCACTGCTGTTCCTCTTCCAAAGTGGAGGATGTGGTTGCTGAAGCAAGGCCCACTGTCCATTTTCCTGATCCCCATCATTCACGGGGACATGACTACTCTTCCCTGTGCATGTGCGGACGCAGGTACAGCAGCCATTGAGAGCAACGAGTTCAAAATGCAAATCTTTCTACCAAAGGCAAAATCGACGTACTTATCACGTTTCCTGAATCTATTAATGAATTTTTAAAAACAGATTACTTAGAGCCCGGTACTATGTAGGGTTGGAGAACCAATAGCGAGTACTCCTGTTGAAGAAACCTCTAACTTCACTTCGCAGGCGGATTGCCACGATTACACTCTCCAATCCATCTACAGCCAGATTAGTGAAGCGCTCGAGCTGGGGCGTGGGGTCTGACGAATTACTTGAGGTAGTTCTGTTGACAGCCACTAACAATGACTTTAATCTGATGTATAAAATCCCGGAAACAGAATTCACGTACAGATTCATAATTCATATGCATGCAGGTGTGTGTGTGTGTGTGTGTGTGTGTGTGTAAATGCAATTACCTTGAACTTCCCCACAAGTCTCTCATCGTTGGCTCCATCTGCGTCACTGGCCTTACCCCGGTAGAGGTCGAATGAGGACACCCAGTCATCAAATGGCCCAAACTCCGCCTCCAGCTCCTTATCATACAGCTACACACACACACACACACACACACACACACACAGGTCTCTGGATGTGGTGTGTGTGTGTGTGCGTGCGCGTGTGTGTGTGTGTGTGTGTGTGTGTGTGTGTACCTGTAGTGTAGCTAGTTTCGTTGTGGTCAGGGATCCCTTGTCTTTCTGGTTCTTCTTCTTATCTGCATCTGATTGGCTGCTGACTGTCCAATTAAAAGCATCACAGAACATAATGAATATAATTACGTGAGGAATAAACACCTCCCTCTCATGCTTATTATAGGATATGCGGGTTCAAGTCGGGCTGCGGATCTTGTGCCGTCGTGTCGGTTGCCTGACCCGCAGCAGTTGGAACAGTTTGTTGTTGGGGCGGTGAGGATCCTTCATGATCCTGCAGGCTCTGGTTCAACACCGCCTGGAGTACAGGTCCTGCAGGGTGGTGAGGATCCTTCATGATCCTGCAGGCTCTGGTTCAACACCGCCTGGAGTACAGGTCCTGCAGGGTGGTGAGGATCCTTCATGATCCTGCAGGCTCTGGTTCAACACCGCCTGGAGTACAGGTCCTGCAGGGTGGGGAGTTTAGTGCCAATAGTGTACCCTCTGCAGAGCCCTCCTGTCCTGAGAGGAGCTGTTTGCCGAACCAGGCAGTGATGCCTCCTCCTGTCCGGATGCTGTCCACCGCACCAGCGTAGAAGGTCTGAAGGATCCTCCGGGAGACTCGGAACTTCCTCAGCTGCCTGAGGTGGCAGAGGCGCTGCTTCCCCTTCCTCACCAGAGTGTCAATGTGTGTCGTCCAAGTCAGGTCCTCTGTGATGTGGACTCCCAGGTACCTCTAGCTGCTCACCCTCTCCACAGCAGTCCCATTAATCCCCAGTGGTGTGTAAAGTCGCTATTTTAATTGTCCAAAAAATAAGTCCTTTCCGAAATACTTTACCTTCACCCCGTCGTGCAGTCAAGGAAAGATGGAAAGGAGAACTCATAAGGACTTAGGAAAGGACAACTGCACTGTTCAGAGAATCCGGCTCCACTTACACTGTGATACGCCATTAGTATGTGACGGAAGGATGTTATGGACGTGGGTCTGCTGCGGTCAAACTACAATCGTCCTCAGATGGATGGATCTTAGATCAGAAATATATGAATTCAGTACCAAAATTGGAATCGGCATAAAAGAGCAATATAGCTGACCAGTATAACAAATGTGAAAGGAAATGCTTGTCACATTGAGAAAGGTTGCTCACACTCATCATCCTGTGAGCTCATACATGAAACCCAATTAGTGGGTATTAAAGAAAGCATTGAAGACACCTTTGCTTAGCATTTAGAGAATTCGAACGGACCTTATCATGGCTGCCACTTACCTACGTTCCCGGTAAGGAAGTACATGCTGCATGTATTCACTCAGTAAGGAAACTTCTTAAGCAAAAAAGATGACACGAACAGGGCCCGGGTCCAAGCCTGGCGTGAGAACGCCAAGTTTATTGCGTTTTTGTTTGTGTATGTTGCAGTATAAGGAGAAGGATGCGCAGTATGGACGTGGCACTCGGTGTCGACCGGTGTGTGTTATTCACAAATCAACCAATCTACACTGGAAGCAGGGACACTGCGACGTTGTGTAAAATCAATAATCACAATTCTTTCTTGAAAGTGACTTGAAGGTGGACCACAAAGCCTTGAACCTCAAGAAATGTCAGCGGAACATTGTGCCAACTGGCGTCAATAATATGTCATCACCCAGCTGAGCCGTATTGCCAATCGAGGTCACTGGCTTGAAGGGAGTAGGTGGTGTTGTCGGTGTTCTTTTTATCGCTATAGTTGATCAAACTGGGAGGAGACCCCGGGGTAGACCCAGAACCCGCTGGAGGGATTATACACAGTATCTCGTCTGGCCTGGGAACGCCTCGGGACCCCCCAGGAGGAACTAGAGAGTGTGGCTGGTGGAGAAGGAAGCCTGGGGGGTCCCTGCTTAGCCGGCTGCCACCGCGACCCGGCCCCGGATAAGAGGACGATGGATGGATGGATGGATGGATGGATGGATAGTTGATCAAATAAGTGAGTGAGAACAGCTTCACCCATATTACACATGGGTACTTTATGTTGTTGAATTTGGAGAGACGACCACCTTCTGTTTTTGTGGTGTTTTAGGCAATACACTCCAAGATGAATCATAATCATAAACTAGTAGAAAGTCTTAACATTTTCTCACCCAAACCAGCAACACTGTCGCTCAGAAGATTCTGGAAAGAAGAAGCTGCAAAACATGCACACAACATAGAAGAGGATTGATGGAGAGTCCACACACACACACACACACACACACACACACACACAACACACACACACACACACACACACACACACACACACACACACACACACACACACTAAGCACACACACACACACACACACACACACACACACACACACACACACACGGCAGCAGTTAAAGGTGCAGTAAGTCATTGAGAAGCAAAAAAAACCAAAAAGGTTTGTTAAAGGTCCTGTATGTAAGAATCATGAAGTTACCAGTTAATGAGCAGGTTGTGGTTGAAGTTAAAACATGAGAGCTTCCCTGACGCTCTCTGTTGCGTAGAACAGCTTCTGGGCCGATTTCTCTTATCATTGAGTCGGGTCGGATTTTGCGGGAAAAAGGGAAGGAAGTGACGCTGATGTACTGTATATTTCATCGCTTTTTTAAATGTGTAAAAGGTTTAATTCTGATTAGAACTAACATTAGCTTCTGATTGTTATTGTCTCAACCCACAGAGCTCAGAATGCACTTCTGATTCTTACATAATAGCACCTTTAAAGGACTATATACGTCATTCGGACCATAGGAGAAGAGAAGTGGCTCATTGACTGTAAGCCACAAGTTAGACACGAGAGCCATAGAAATAACAAAAATGGTGGGAAGTAGAAAGAATCTTTTGAAAAGGATTCTTACACGCAAAAACTTTGACGAAGGTGGTGAGACGTTTCTCATGTGTGTATGTGTGTGTGTTCACCTTTATCAAACACCTGAGGGAAGGGATTAGCTTCTTTCTGTCTGGACTGAAACACAAAGAATACAACACTAGTATATAACATTGTGATGCCAGTGTCTCTCTCTCTCTCTCTCTCTCTCTATGTACGTGTCACTCTACCTGCTGTAGTCTCTCTCTCTCTCTCTCTCTCTCTCTATGTACGTGTCACTCTACCTGCTGTAGTCTCTCTCTCTCTCTCTCTCTCTCTCTCTCTCTCTCTCTCTCTCTCTCTATGTACGTGTCACTCTACCTGCTGTAGTCTCTCTCTCTCTCTCTCTCTCTATGTACGTGTCACTCTACCTGCTGTAGTCTCTCTCTCTCTCTCTCTCTCTCTATGTACGTGTCACTCTACCTGCTGTAGTCTCTCTCTCTCTCTCTCTCTATGTACGTGTCACTCTACCTGCTGTAGTCTCTCTCTCTCTCTCTCTCTCTCTATGTACGTGTCACTCTACCTGCTGTAGTCTCTCTCTCTCTCTCTCTCTATGTACGTGTCACTCTACCTGCTGTAGTCTCTCTCTCTCTCTCTCTATGTACGTGTCACTCTACCTGCTGTAGTCTCTCTCTCTCTCTCTCTATGTACGTGTCACTCTACCTGCTGTAGTCTCTCTCTCTCTCTCTATGTACGTGTCACACTACCTGCTGTAGTCTCTCTCTCTCTCTCTCTCTCTCTCCTGCTGTAGTCTCTCTCTCTCTCTCTCTCTCTCTCTCTCTCTCTCTCTCTCTCTCTCTCTCTCTACCTGCTGTAGTCTCTCTCTCTCTCTCTCTATGTACGTGTCACTCTACCTGCTGTAGTCTCTCTCTCTCTCTCTCTATGTACGTGTCACTCTACCTGCTGTAGTCTCTCTCTCTCTCTCTCTCTCTCTCTCTCTCTCTCTCTCTCTCTCTCTCTCTCTCTCTCTCTCTCTCTCTCTCTCTCTCTCTCTCTCTCTCTCTCTCTCTATGTACGTGTCACTCTACCTGCTGTAGTCTCTCTCTCTCTCTCTCTATGTACGTGTCACTCTACCTGCTGTAGTCTCTCTCTCTCTCTCTCTATGTACGTGTCACTCTACCTGCTGTAGTCTCTCTCTCTCTCTCTCTATGTACGTGTCACTCTACCTGCTGTAGTCTCTCTCTCTCTCTCTCTATGTACGTGTCACTCTACCTGCTGTAGTCTCTCTCTCTCTCTCTCTATGTACGTGTCACTCTACCTGCTGTAGTCTCTCTCTCTCTCTCTCTCTCTATGTACGTGTCACTCTACCTGCTGTAGTCTCTCTCTCTCTCTCTCTATGTACGTGTCACTCTACCTGCTGTAGTCTCTCTCTCTCTCTCTCTCTCTATGTACGTGTCACTCTACCTGCTGTAGTCTCTCTCTCTCTCTCTCTCTATGTACGTGTCACTCTACCTGCTGTAGTCTCTCTCTCTCTCTCTATGTACGTGTCACTCTACCTGCTGTAGTCTCTCTCTCTCTCTCTCTATGTACGTGTCACTCTACCTGCTGTAGTCTCTCTCTCTCTCTCTATGTACGTGTCACTCTACCTGCTGTAGTCTCTCTCTCTCTCTCTCTCTCTCCCTGCTGTAGTCTCTCTCTCTCTCTCTCTCTCTCTCTCTCTCTCTCTCTCTCTCTCTCTCTCTACCTGCTGTAGTCTCTCTCTCTCTCTCTCTATGTACGTGTCACTCTACCTGCTGTAGTCTCTCTCTCTCTCGATGTACGTGTCACTCTACCTGCTGTAGTCTCTCTCTCTCTCTCTCTCTCTCTCTCTCTCTCTCTGTGTCACTCTACCTGCTGTAGTCTCTCTCTCTCTCTCTCTCTATGTACGTGTCACTCTACCTGCTGTAGTCTCTCTCTCTCTCTCTCTCTCTCTATGTACGTGTCACTCTACCTGCTGTAGTCTCTCTCTCTCTCTCTCTCTATGTACGTGTCACTCTACCTGCTGTAGTCTCTCTCTCTCTCTCTCTATGTACGTGTCACTCTACCTGCTGTAGTCTCTCTCTCTCTCGATGTACGTGTCACTCTACCTGCTGTAGTCTCTCTCTCTCTCTCTATGTACGTGTCACTCTACCTGCTGTAGTCTCTCTCTCTCTCTCTCTCTCTCTCTCTCTATGTACGTGTCACTCTACCTGCTGTAGTCTCTCTCTCTCTCTCTCTCTCTCTCTCTCTATGTACGTGTCACTCTACCTGCTGTAGTCTCTCTCTCTCTCGATGTACGTGTCACTCTACCTGCTGTAGTCTCTCTCTCTCTCTCTCTATGTACGTGTCACTCTACCTGCTGTAGTCTCTCTCTCTCTCTCTCTATGTACGTGTCACTCTACCTGCTGTAGTCTCTCTCTCTCTCTCTCTCTCTATGTACGTGTCACTCTACCTGCTGTAGTCTCTCTCTCTCTCTCTCTCTCTCTCTCTCTCTCTCTCTCTCTCTATGTACGTGTCACTCTACCTGCTGTAGTCTCTCTCTCTCTCTCTCTCTCTCTCTCTCTCTCTCTCTCTCTCTCTCTCTCTCTCTCTCTGACCTCTGTATGACCAGAGTATCTCTCGTATGACGCTTGCTCCATCCTAGAGGCGTCATTCCGCCCTCTCTGCAAGGTAATGACCTCTTCTCCTGGCCCTCCCCTCTCACCACCACCACCCACCATTTCTCCTCGCTCCTCTCTCTTCTCCTTGTACTTACATCCTGTCTCACACACACAGCACACCCCTGCCTACCTCCTCCTCCTCCTCACCTGCTGGTCTCCACTCCCACTAGTTCCTGTTTCTGTGTGTGCAACGGCACTCGATATAACGTGTTATATCGAGGAAAAGTGCTATATATATAGTGTGGCTATATTGAGTATGCCATGATCATAATACTATATACGCCATAATCAAACCAAATATACTCCTACAGCCCCATGCTCTACAACAATATCATAACAGACAATAAACAAGTATATGTTGCACTAAAGATTGTTCTGCCTCTATATGTGTATGAGTGCTTTGCAATGGGCCCCCCTGTCCTCAACACACCCTTAAACCAGTAAGAAACCCAATCCACTTCATCCGGAGCTGTGGCCAAACACAGTACCATCCAGCTGCAATACGCACCAGCTTCCCTCTCTGCAGCGGTCATCAAAAGAGGCTCCGTTGCCATGGTTACCATCTCGGGGAGTGTGCCGGGGAGCAGATAAGCAGCAGGGGTGTCCTTCTGCATGACAGCGACACACATAGACACAGACACACACAGACACAGACACGGATACGCACACACACAGAGACACAGACACACACACACACAAACAATAATCCCAGTTGCAAACAACAAACCAGATGGCCGGCTTTCGAGATGTTTATTCAGCAAGATTTGAGAAAGTTGGATTTATTTATTTATTTGTATTCCGTTAGAATGATTGCCACTTCCAATTGTCTGCATCTTGATGGCCCGGCGCGGCCTTTGTTTTGAGTGGCTTCTGTAAATAGATATTCTTGGTTTGTTTCGCTAGTCGTCAATCATTCTTAATTGTATTGAACAAGTGGATGGCCAAATGGTAAGATTTAGGGCGCAACCAGAGTCCCTTGTGTGGACAAAACCAGACAAACCATATTTAGAGCATAAACAAACAAAAGACCGAGGACTTATGTGGTTCCAGTTAAAAAAAAAGGGAAAATAACAAAAGCCTAGTCCATGGGAAATACCCGTGGATGGACAGTGTGTATTCCAGACCTAGAGTACAGATGTGTTTTATTGTGTTTAGGCTGCTACACCCTATATCCTTCACGGTGTTTGTACTGCATTTATGTGTAAATTACCAGAAATTATAGCTGTTCATTAGACTCATCTTGTGTCTGCCACCTAGTGGAACGACCCCTTCAGTGTTCCATTTGAATTCCTTTTTCGTGTTTCAATTCAATAATTTGCGACACGTTGATGAGGAAATGTAGACAATATGCCTTGATATATGTATATGTGGTGTGTGTGTGTGTGTGTGTGTGTGTGTGTGTGTGTGTGTGTGTGTGTGTGTCTGTGTGTGTGAGCGTGCGTGTGGTGTGTGTGTGTGTGTGTGTGCGTGTGTGCGTGTGTTGTGTGTGTGTGCGTGTGTGTGTGTGTGGTGTCTGTGTGTACCAAACAAAGCTCCAGATGTGGACAGACACCGACTGTCGGCGCGGCAACCTAAAATACACAACAGACGATCCCCAAAGAGCAAAAAATCAAGCCAACAAAGTCAAACCATCCGAGCACAGAGCACTACGACAGAGGAAAGAAGGCATTACACACAACAAACACAGACAGCCCTGACTGGGGCAGCAGCAGCAGCAGTTCAATCGTTCCTGTTCATCATGCTGTCCACTAGAGGGGGCTAGATCACAGTGTATATGGATGCCGTGTATCAGTCTGAACAACATCGGCGCATTTAAAGGAAACCCAAAACATAGCATTAACTGTGAGTTAGTAAAACAGCCACTTACAGGGAAGTGAACCCTTTGGGTGGTCAAACAAAAACATTGTGGTGGTGGTGACGGGAAGTATACAAGTAACTAAGACAATGAACGATGTGCCTCTTTGTGCTCTCCACTCCCCGTGGTTCTCTCTCCGTCAGACTGCAGCTACACCTGCCATCTGGAGTGTGAGAGCCACGTTCAGCTCGACTGCAACCAGAAGGACAAGAGGGCCCAGGAAACTCCATTACCCAGAAGCCACTGCTCCATCGCCACCAAACACAAGGTGAGCATGTCCAATAGAAGCTCTTCTAGAGACGTTGGTGTGCCACTTCTAGAATGTACATGTCAGTGTTGTGTATTTCTATGAGTATGTCTCTGAGCAGTATTGAAAACGTAGCAAACATTTGGCATTCAAGATGCGGCCGGCAGCACCTCATGGTGGCACACAACCAGTGTGGACACCCTGGAGCTGACCTCTGACCCCAGGGGCTTTTCCTATTGCTGCCTCTTGTCTATTTATTCTTTCTTCTTTTTTTGGGCACGGACGGTTCCTAGAATACGTGCACTGCCTCTAATTAGTATCCTAGCCCACTAGCCCACTCCAACACACACACACACACACAAATGCCATGAACACACACACTCCCTCTCACACACACACTACACGCACACATCACTTCACTCACTCAGTTTCTCTCTCTCTCTCTCTCTCTCTCTCTCTCTCTCTCGCACACACACATGCACATGCACGCACACTCTTTCTCACGCATGCACACATGCACACACACACACACACACCCACACATGCACACACCACACACACACACACACACGCAACACTCTTTCTCTCTCCACTACACTCACTCACTTTCTTTATCTCTCTCTCACTCAATCACTCACACACACACACTCTCTCTCACTCTCTCACTCAATCACACACACACACACACACACACACACACACACACATGCTCTCTCTCTGTGCCTCCTAGCTGGAGATGTGAGGCTGCTTCAGTTCAGTCAGTTGGTGTCAGTTGCCCTGGTTTCCGCAGCCTCCTCCTTATGTAAGCCCACCGCTAATTGAATGTTCATCATTTCAGTGTGGCCGCGAATCCTATTGCTATATGTGAGCTACAACACCGCGTCAGACAATGACACGAAACACAACGTCCGCCACACACACACACACACACACACCCACACACAATTATACACACATGAAAGCTAGTTAGATAAATAAGCCCGACGATTTGGCAACTGTGCCAACCCCAAAGGGCAGATAGCATAAAATTAGACCCAATTTAGCGTTCCAGGTATTAGCCCACTGCTCTTAAAGAGAACACACACGTACAGTAACACACACAGTAAGATATACACACACACACACACACACACACACACACACACACACACACACACACACACACACACGATGGAATGGCTTCAAAACACATTGGATAGCTATATCACAATTACAGTCTCAGAGGACTTAACAGGCCCACACTGACTGAGATTAGGTGGCTCCCCAGAGCCTCGGGCAAGGAAAGGAAAGCAAAGAAAAAATAATGAAAGGAAAGGAGAGAGGAGACAGTGCGTAGCTTGGTCAGCAGGTGGAGTCACAGCCAGGGAGTAAAAGCCGTAGCCATCCACCCCATTATGAAGAGATTGGATGGGAGATTCAGTTTCTAATTTTCTTAAGCAGCATAAAAACCATTAGTGTTGCATCGCCACAAGCTGCTCAGTCTGCAGTACATTTCTGCTGATCAGACTGGAATCAGTGTCAATGATTCATGCAATTATTCCAGCCTGTAGCGGCTGCCAAGGCAGATTCCTACTGAACATGGGACAGTAATGAAGGAACGCGCTCCTGTGAGGAAAGGGGAGACATGATTATGTCTTGTGTTCTGCTCAATAAGGCTGATGGGAGGCTCTCTCTCTCTCTCTCTCTCTCTCTCTCTCTCTCTCTCTCTTTCCCTGATCTGCTCTTGTGGTTAGTCGCTGACTAAGGCCGACGCCCTGTCGTCCCGGGAAACACACGCTACTGCAGACACTCAGATGACAAGTTATTACACACACACACACTGAAATATCCTCCCTTTAACCTTCTCTGCTCTGGCTTCCGTGTGTGTGTGTGTGTGTGTGTGTGTGCGTGTGCGCGCGCAGGGCCTCATCAGTCATCCCTTTGTCTTAAAGTGTCCCGTGCGTATGCGCACACATATGCTCCAGGAGAAATTGATTTCCTTCTCGCCAATATAGATCCCCTGCATGCACACACACACACACACACACACACACAATGTCGCCGCGTAGTGCTAGCCCTGACAGGGTTCGATCGGCCACAAGCACGCCCCTCCCCACCCCTCAATGTGAATATACTAATGAACCCGGAGTCCTGGGCTCCCGCTGCTAATATGTCTTCTCAAAACACACAAACATAAAGACAGATAGGAGAAGCAGTGAGATGACAATCAGGCTCAGTGATGAAAGGTGTCCGAGCCTCGTGAAGGAAACACACCGTATAGTTTGTGAGCCACAACATTCCTGAAAAGAAAGCTGACGTGTCCATTCATCCGTTTAGATGGCGTTTTTTCCACGAGCTACGTGGGCTATGTTAGCATAAGGAGGACGCTTTGTTGAGTGTCCCACTCACAATATAAGTCTTATCTGTGTGTATTTGATGGCGATAAACTCACTAATATTGCACCTGCGGCAGTAGCTCAAGAGTTAAGAGCTGTTGGCTGGAACCCAGAAGGTTGCCGGTTCGATTCCCGGGCTCCGCCCTAGCTAAGTGTTGAGATGTCCCTGAGCAAGACGCCACCTAACCCTAACTGCTCCTGACGTGTTGGTTGTTACCTTGCACATTGTGATTATTATGACTGATTTTTGCTGGTGCGATATGATTCACTATTAGTGGGAACGATCAATCCCCAATTGCCAATTTTGCGTCACCAATCAAACTACTACTGCAGTGCTTTGCCATTGATAATGCTGTTAAGAATTTACATTCACACATTGTACCCTTATGAAAGAATTGCAGCTCCTGCAATTTGGACA
This sequence comes from Coryphaenoides rupestris, assembly GCA_002895965.2. NCBI lineage: Eukaryota > Metazoa > Chordata > Actinopteri > Gadiformes > Macrouridae > Coryphaenoides > Coryphaenoides rupestris. The sequence goes on from PIJE02001631.1 coordinate 55,035, forward strand.
TTGCACTCAGCCATATTGCCATTTCGAGAATATATTTCGATTTGTTGTTTGGCAACAACAACAACAACAACAACAACAACAACAACAGCATCAACAGCAGTAGCAGCCATCTTGGCTCTAGGATCTGCTCTCGTCTCTCCTCCTGCCGCTGTGGGTCAGGTGGTGTGTGGTATAGGGTTTATAGAAAAGCTGTACAAGTGATCAATGAGCACTTCTCTTCATCACTCCTCATCACCTCTACACCCTCCCCCCCCCGCCCCCCACCCCTGTGTTGGATTTTCGTTTTCCCATCTGCAGTCGAGGCTGTGTCGAGGCCTGTGATAAACAAACAAATAGGCAGATTAAATGTGTTAAATAGCCATACGTTTGTGTCGGTAGTGAATGGCTTCCACATATGTTTTTCTTGGATGTAGCGGGTTGTAAATGTTGCGTAAGTACAGTATCGATAGATGTGCTTATTTGCGTTTTATTCTCAACACAACTTTTCAGGAATTGACATTTTCACAAGCCCAATTGCACACGGTTTCTTTTTCTGCTTTTGTAAGAGGATGTGGTTCTCTGCTAGACACAGTTCATAGCAGGAAGAGAGAGAGAGAGAGAGCGAGAGAGAGAGAGAGCGAGAGAGCGAGAGAGAGAGAAAGAGCGTGCAAGGAGGGAGGAGGGAGAAGGGGGAGGGTGTTTGTGTGGCTCCACCGAGAGCTTGCAGGCTGATAACACACTCAACCACAGATGGTTGAGCAAGGTTGCAAGAAAGTGAGAGAGTAAAGTGAGCGTACAGAGAGTGACAGCGAGAGACAGAGAGAGAGGAGAGAGAGAGAGAGAGAGAGAGAGAGAGAGAGAGAGAGAGAGAGAGAGAGAGAGACAGAGAGAGAGAGAGAGACAGAGAGAGAGAGAGGGGGGGAGAGAGAGACAAGACAGAGAGAGAGAGAGAGCGACTGCAGCCACAGCCGCAAGAAGAAGAAGAGAAGAAGAAGAAGGAGACAAGGAAGCCAAAGAGGAAGAGTGGCGGAGGGATAGGGAACATGTGGCTGCTTCTTCCTCTCCTCGCTGAGACCTAACCGATCCCCCGCCACCATCTACCTCCTCTCTGATGTGACGGACATACCACCACTTTCACACACCTACACACACACACACACACACACACACACCACGGCAACGCAAGGCAGCCCCCCTCTACTGGAATACAGCCTGGACTGAGCCTGACTACCATGGGTCTCACCATCTGATCGCCACACAACACAGCAACCAGGGAGCCGGCCGGACCCAAGAGTGCACAGTGACTGTGTTTGTTTGATTGATGTGTGTGTGTGTGTGTGATCTGTGTGTGTGTGTGTGTGTGTGTGTGTGTGTGTGTGTGTCTGTGTGTATGTGTGTGTGTGTGTGTGTGTGTGTGTGTGTGTGTGTGTGTGTGTGTGTGTTAGTGTGTGTGTGTGTGTGTTTGTGTGTGTGTGTGTTGAGTGTGTGTCTATTGACAAGTATGACAGGTCAACTTGAAACCCCACCGTAACCTGACTCTGACTCTGCAGTGTCGGGTCATTGTGAATCTGTGTGCTTGTGTGTGTGTGTGTGTGTGTGTGTGTGTGTGATTTTGTGTGTGTGTGTGTGTGTGTGTGTGTGTGTTGCGGTTGCAGCAGGTGTATGTGTGCTTTTGCCTCTCGGTTACGGCGAGCGTGTACAAGTGAGCCGTGCGCTGCTCGTATTTAAAAGTGCATTCACTGTTGTGCGCCCGCTGTTGCGCACGTGCGGCGCATTTGTGAGCAAAGAGAGTGACAGCCGGCCGCCACTAGAGCACATACACACATACACACATACACACATACACACATACACACAAACACACAGAGGGGAGGAGGAGGAGGAGGAAGTGACACGTCTGTGTGCACGCTGTGCTCGGGTTTCCTGGTCCCTCTCCGGTGGCACGCCGAGCCCTGAATCTGAGCCTTGCCTCACCTATAGCTCACCCCGTCCTCAGCACCAACGGCACCACCTAGTCTAGACCTCCTGGATTCTCCTCACCTCATCCGGGACCCGGAGATGCGCCCGGATCCTGATTCTAACATGGCCGTCCCCGCCGACGTCACACCCTCAACACCGGTCACACCAGGACACCGGGTTTGAGTTTGGGAGAGCGGGAAAAAACGAAAACGAAAGAACACCACACTTGGAAGAGAGTTGAACGTTTGGCCCGGTAAGAGTTGTCGTACGGCGGGGGCGAGCGGGGTCAGAGTTCGGAGTTCGGTCGCTACCGCTGAAGGGAGGGTGTGTGGGGGGGGCGGGGGGGTGGCAGCTTTTCTCCATGACCGTCAACACGTCGCCCAGCCCCTCTATGGCCAGCAGTAACAGCATCAGCAGCGGCTACTGCAGCCTCGACGAAGACAGCGAGGCAACCTTCTTCACGGCCAAGACCTCCTTCTTCCGCAAGCCCAGCAAGCCCAGCAAGCAAGCAGCCCAGGTACGGAACACACCGCTGCCCAGCAGATAGACCCACCGGGTGGGCTCAGTGGAAAGTTGGGAGGAGAGGGGGTTGAGAAGGCAGGGATCGCGAGTAAATAAAGTCGAATGTGTGTGTTTTACACTCGGGGAGGTGGATGGGGGGTGGGGGATGAGGTGAGGTCTTTGCGATCAGTTCCGTGTCCGGAACAACCTTCCTCAGAATGGGGAAGTTCTTGCAAAGGGGGAAGTTATGGTTTGAATAGGCTTTATGGGCATAGTAGTAATATGAGGGTCGTTGCTGGCTCCCATCTGCGTCTTGTGTTGCCTAACAACATTTCTGAACTTTGCACCCCCTTCAGCAACTGCCCGTCACCATGGTGCTCACCGTTCAGTGCCGTGTGCCAAGAGACAGTACAGCATACAGTAGATATTAGTTGTCAGATATTAGTCGTCAGGAATATCCGAAAATGGGTCATATCTATGTTTGTCCAAAGGCCATTTTGGAGCCGTGAAATGTGACTATTGCAACCTTGGAGCTGCACAGTTAGCGGGGGGGGGGGGGGGGGGGGGGGGGGGGGGGGGGGGACTGGTTCTCTAGATTGCGTGGGAGACGTTTCCGTAGAAACGGGGCACCAGGCTTGGGGAGTGAGAGTGCTGCTGCTGCTGCTGCGCGTTGGCCAACCGCCTAACTGGAGCTGAAGATATTTTATTCGTTACCATAGTAACAGCTAAAACGTCTAGTAAAAAGGGGCTATGGCAACTGATCTCAAAAAAGAACATGGAAACTTAATGTGAGCTCTAATCGCACGCACACACACACACACACACATCCACACACACACGACACACACACGCACACCAAACTGGATGTATATATTTGACGATTTACTCTGCGGTGGTTGTATGTTATTTTCTCAGTTTGGTGGTGCTCTACGTACATTTTTGTGCAATGCAAACATTTGGTTTTTTACCCATCATTTCTGGGGAGGGGAAAGGAGAGATGTTTGAGACACATTGAGTAATAGCAGAGAGAGGAAGTCCTGTTAGTGACAGAGCAGTGGGACTCGTGTGCATTCTGCTCTATATATACGTTCTGTATCTATACACGGTATATCTGTGTTCACTTTAACACACCTGGGTGTCCACTAAATGGCCAGATTGTAGTTGTAATCGTGTCTCTTTGGAGGACGGGCGTCAGGGCTGAATAATTGAGGGGGGCGGTGTGCTGTCAGATGTGTGGCGTTTGGGTTTCCAGAGCGGCGTTGGGGTTCAGCTGACCGGTCACTGGAGACTCGAGACGCTCCAGGACAGGGTAGCTTCTCTCAAAGAAAACCTGCCAGTGGGGTCAGAGCTCTGGCCATGTTTGAATATCCCTTATCTTAAAAATAGAATCCAAGGATGTGATAAAAGGTGCAAATGGGAAACGTGAACAATGTTTTTAGTGGTATCTGTTTTACATGATGACACGCAACGTTTCATTTGCAAAGCATGTCTCGATGTGCATGTCCTGCAGGTGTAATAGGTTGACTGTTCAGTAAATGCCACTATGTCCTGACACAGGTCGCCATAATGCTGACGGGACACTCTTTTCCACATACATTTTTAATTTCCAGAGTTGAACTTTTTGCCCCAGATAGGACCAGCCAACTTGTGTGTGTGTGTGTGTGTGTGTGTGTGTGTGTGTGTGTGTGTGTGTGTGTGTGTGTGTGTGTGTGTTGTGTGCATGTGTGTGTGTGTGTCAACATGCAGTTCATTTGACTTTCTCCTTGTGTGCGTCTATATGTGTGTGCTGGTGTATGTGTGTGTGTCTGCGTGTCTGCCTATGTTTGTGTGTGTTTCTATAGCACAGGTGTGTGTGTGTGTGTGTGTGTGTTAGGGCTGGCACGTGTATTAGGGCGCGTCGTTGACCACGTGATTTCACACTTTTTTACATTTTATTTCTTTTAGTTATTTTTTATTTATTTGTTTATTTTATTGTATTATTTTTATATTTATTAAAAGTATAATGATAAATGATGACCCCAGTACACCACCACCACCACCCCGGGGAGGAGACCCCAGTACACCACCACCACCACCCGGAGGAGGAGACCCCAGTACACCACCACCACCACCCCGGAGGAGGAGACCCCAGTACACCACCACCACCACCCCGGAGGAGGAGACCCCAGTACACCACCACCACCACCCCGGGGGAGGAGACCCCAGTACACCACCACCACCACCCCGGGGGAGGAGACCCCAGTACACCACCACCACCACCCCCGGAGGAGGAGACCCCAGTACACCACCACCACCACCCCGGGGGAGGAGACCCCAGTACACCACCACCACCACACCGGAGGAGGAGACCCCAGTACACCACCACCACCACCCCGGGGGAGGAGACCCCAGTACACCACCACCACCACACCGGGGGAGGAGACCCCAGTACACCAAAGAGAGAAAAACGAAGGGAACCGAGTCGTACGTCTTGGTGAGAGTCGTTCTTTTTATCGTTCGTTCACCGGCTGCCCCTAAATCCACTCCCCTTGACGTGAACACTGAGAAACATCTCCTGTTTTTATCAAAGCAGCTCAGGTGATTTTTCTCTTTTATTTGACTCTGTTTTTATAATACTTGAAATATTGTTCACACGTAGTGAAATGTTTTGTTGTTTTGTTGTTTCGTTGTTTGATTTGCACTCAAATGTGTTTTGCACAAAAGTGTGTTATACTTGTTTTTTTTATCGCGCCAATAAAAAGGCAACTTTATGTACACAACACATACAGAGAGTACATTCAAAGTACATTCACTGACATGAATGACATGGATATGGAGACAACTTGTGTCATGTTTACAATGCAGATCATTGACATTAAAGGAAAATGATTGACTGTATGAAAGGATAATGATTGACTGTATGAAAGGATAATGATTGACTGTATTGCCAGACCTTAATACAGTCAATCATTATCCTGCTGATAAAGTCAATCATTATACTTTAATACAATGAATCATTATCCCGCCTGGGGTGCTAATGACTGTGGGGTGCCCAGGTGGGTTATCTCTTTCTGTGTGGAGTTTGCGGCGTCTCCTTACGGAGTAAAAGAACCCCAATTAAGAACATGTGAAGATTGCCTCTCCTGTCCACATCCCTGACCAAGATGTAAAACCTGGAGCTGTTGGGCGCTGTCAGAATGGTTGCCCGCTGCCCCTGGAGGGGCAGCACGATGGGTTAAATGCAGAGAACACATTTCCACGGGCCTCCCTGCATGCGTTTGTTTGGCGGCTGCCACTTCCCGCTGTGTGTTGTGTGGACTAATAAAGATCTTCTCATTATCCTTACATACAGTCAATCGTTATCCTGCTGATTATCTCTCAGATAAACCCCGCCCCCTAAAAAAAAAACAGGAAGGACCGGAGCCATAAGATCCGGCTCCCTTCAAAGAGCCGTCATTCCCATCACTAGTATATATATATATATATATGTAGCTCTATCGTCGTTGATCCTCCATTAACTCGCTTCATTGCTTGTGAACTGATCAGCAGCATTGTGTTGGATGGAGGGGTCTGCTCTCTCCTGCTGCTCTGGGCTTCAACACAACACACACAGGATATCTTATATTATTATATTATAGGTTATTAGCTTATAATTAATAATGAGCAAAGACAATTATTCATTATTAAAATAAAAAAGGGACTCTTCTTACCTCTCAGCTTTGCTCTGGCGGCCATGTTCCCCAGACAGAGGGGTTTTAGAGGTAGGACCCCCCTCCTCTGTCTCCTCATCCATAGTAGACCGGACTCCTGGACACAAACACACAACTACATGTTGCTTCTGTGGATTCTATGTGAAGACCGAGTGTGAAATCAAGACTTCATATCTTCATCCTGTCTGATAAACATATAGTCTATCACCATCTATATCTATATCACATACAGGTGTCTCTTTATTTCCCACTTGAACCTTTACTGTTTACAGGAAAAGCATCAAGAGTCCAGTCAGTGCACTAAACCATTATAGACGTCATAAACCCATCAATAAGTAACTAATGCTACCAATTAATCTCATCAATAAAAGTTCAACTGAACTGATCTCACAAACAGATTAAAATGTGTGAACTTAGTTTCCATTGGAGCACAAAGTGAATTGTGTTCCTGACCAGAGGTTCCATGTAAAAATGACCTGAAGAAGGTGAAAGGAGTTATTGAAGTTATGAACCATATTCCTTTATTAAAACTGGCTTCTCTCACAGAGATCAATGTCTCTTTCATAGCAGACACCTGGAAACACCACACTTGGAATGGAAAGATTCATTTAGAAAAGAACATGGTAATGATAGGAAGAACAAGATTAGCAATAATCTAAAGAAGAAATGAACTCTTATCTTCCTTATCTTCTCCGTGGATGAAAAACGTGCGCTGCCTGTGGTAGCAAGAAAATAAATATATAAAAGTATAGAAGTGGCCAAGGAAAGGAAGATCCCTTGAATAAGAGATTCAGATGTACTTTGTTCCACCAAGTAAGTATTTAGAAAAGAGACAGGAACATTAAAATGGTTCTAAAGTCTTGAGAGAGAGACTGAGCTTCTGGGCTCCTTGGTGAGGAAGACTGAGCAGGTGAGGAAGGAGACTGAACAATATCTACTCCGTGTAACCTTTATGATGGTGTTCCAAACCCTCCTTCAGGGCGGGGCTTCCACCAGAATACCAGCTATACTGGATGAAGATGAGAATAAGACGAGGCAAAGTTTTTAAAAGTCTTATAAGCTATAAAACACAGGTGCCCACAGAGAAACTCAAGGGTTACTTCAGGCATAAAGTACTGCTGTACTTGTATTGTCTGTGGTGAACTCATGTGACTCCCAGATGTATCAGAATACAACTGGAGAAAAGCTAAGAAAAACTTTTACTTTGAAGGGGAAGAAAACACCAACACTTGTCAGAGGACTTAAAATAATAAATCATTCACTGAAGGTGATTATGGTTTGTCAGGGATTACTGTTAGCTTGGGCAAGCACTGCACCTGTAATCCACACTCAGCATTTAAGTTACAGTCAATCACACACAACTCTATGTATAGAGACGTGTGTGTGTGTGTTTGTGTATATTACATATATGTCAGCCAGTCCGCGACGTGTCTCTGGGCTCCCCGCGGTTGGTGGGCGTGGCTCCGGGCTCCGGTGCTGCCCCTGCGATAATTAGCGGCACCCTGCGCGGCACTCACGGCTGCCCTGATCAACAATTAGTCCTTGTATAAAGACTCCGGCTTTCCACACACTAGGTGTCGGTTCTTGTTGCACATACTGTTGTTAATATTGTTGTTGCAAACTAACCCGTATGGATCGTAACCCGTCCCTCATCCTGCCTGCCTGCCTGTCTGTCCTCACTGCCTGCTGTCTCATGTAAATAAATATCCATTAAGTACTGCATAACCCCGAGTCTGAGTCTTGCGCTTGGGTCCTCCTGCTCACCACGTGACAGAATGAACCAGATCACAAATGGACCCAGGAGACTCAGGCTTGGGGTTAATCAGCCTTTGGCAGTACTTGGCCAACCGGTGCGAGCGCTGCTGACTTTCAAGACCAAGCCGGCAGCCCGAGCTACCCTGGCCGGTCCCCCCTGGCCCTCCGGGGGGGCCTGCGTAAGGCGTCCAGGCGGGCCCTCACCGGTGTCGGGGCAGGCAACCACCCCCGGCCACCCCGAAGTCCCGGTCCCGGCTGGACCGCCGCAGCTCCTGCCGGTCCCTGCTGCAAGGTGGCAGCCACCCCGAGTCCCGGTCCCGGCTGGACCGCCGCAGCTCCTGCCGGTCCCTGCTGCCAGGTGCCAGCCGTCCCGAGTCCCGGTCCCGGCTGGACCGCCGCAGCTCCTGCCTGTCCCTGCTGCCAGGTGCCAGCCGTCCCGAGTCCCGGTCCCGGCTGGACCGCCGCAGCTCCTGCCGGTCCCTGCTGCAAGGTGGCAGCCACCCCGGGTCCCGGTCCCGGCTGGACCGCAGCAGTTCCGTTGTCCCGCTGCTGGGTCACAGCCATCCCGGGTCCCGGTCCCAGCTGCACTGCCGCAGCTCCTGCCGGTCCCTGCTGCCAGGTCTCAGCCATCCCGAGTCCCAGTCCCGGCTGGACCGCCGCAGCTCCTGCTGCCAGGTCTCAGCCATCCTGATTCCCGGTCCCGGCTGGACCGCAGCAGCTCCTGCCGGTTCCTGCTGCCAGGTCTCAGCCATCCCGAGTCCCGGTCCCGGCTGGACCGCCGCAGCTCCTGCCGGTCCCTGCTGCCAGGTGGCAGCCACCCCGGGTCCCGGTCCCGGCCGGTCTGCAGCAGCTCCTGCCGGTCCCTGCTGCAAGGTGGCAGCCACCCCGGGTCCCGGTCCCGGCTGGACCGCAGCAGCTCCTGCCGGTTCCTGCTGAGGTGGTAGGGTCTGACTAGCTGTGTTTGGAGAAGTAGGTAGGGTCTGACTAGTGTGTTTGGAGGTAGGTAGGGTCTGACTAGTGTGTTTGGAGGTAGGTAGGGTCTGACTAGTGTGTTTGGAGGTAGGTAGGGTCTGACTAGTGTGTTTGGAGGTAGGTAGGGTCTGACTAGTGTTTGGAGGTAGATAGGGTCTGACTAGTGTGTATCATATCATATCATATCATGTATGTATGTAACAGGCGGACAGTGATAAAGTAATACATTTTAAAACACGTTGATAAAGTGTCCAAAGAAAAGCGACTGATGGACACAGAGAAGAGAAGAGAAGGTCAGGAGGTCAACAGGAAACACAAATTAGAAGTTTGTACCTTCATCACATGAGGCGGGCTGTCCATCCAACACGATGCTGCTGATCAGTTCACAAGCAATGAAGCGAGTTAATGAAGGATCAATAACGATAGAGATACATCGAAGTACCGAAGTACTTCAAGCAAGGACGTGTTGTTGTTTAGGACATTGGTGAACATCACAGATGTTGCGCCAACGATGCGCAATGATGTACCGTGAGGCGCGCGACGGGCTCCGAGTCAGCGTCTCTGGGGGGGGTCCGTTAATTTTATTATTTATTATTTATTAAAACCAAGTATAATACACTGTTGTGCAAAACACATTTGAGTGCAAATCAAACAACAAAACAAGACCTTCTGGCAGATGAACGGCAAGCGCATTTCACAGGGGGCATCGATCCAGCTCTTCACGGCCACACGCATGTAGCCACAGTCTTCATCAATATGGTTGTTAGGTTCCCCTTCTT
>PIJE02001631.1:72081-113745 GCA_002895965.2 Coryphaenoides rupestris
GAGAGAGATGCACATACAGTGTATTAATAGGGCTTTGGTTTTAATAAATAAAATAAAAAAGTGTTCTAATATTAAGAGTTGCATGATGGCCATTCAGAGGCAAGACGACGCCAACTCCCTACCGAACAACCCTCACAGAGAGTCACACCCCAAACGACATTCTGACAGTGCCACCGAATCCGCCACACTGATCACCCGGAGCACCTACCTCTCGTCACCGTTAGCAGCTAACATCATCGCCCATCATCCGCACATCCCAAAAGGAAAATGATTGACTGTATTAAAGATAATGGATTGAACATGTATTAAACGCGACAACTAATCCGATTGACTCGGTACCAAAGGCATAATGATTGGAACTGTATGCCAGATCAAGCAATCATTATCCTTCAATTACAGCAATCATTATCCTTCAATACAGTCAATGCATTATCGCTTTAATACAGCAATTACAATATCATCAATATAGTAATCAATCGTTTAATACAGTCGAATGCATCTGATGCCTTGCTGATTTATCTCTGCACGATAAACCAGTAACCCGCTCCCCTACTAAAAAAACAACGTGCTCTTTCGCAAACGACGTCTTCTGAAAGACCCTTTTTATTTTGAACGTCTCTTTGACGTCTCTTTTGACGACTCTTTGAACGTCTCTCAGGAAGGACCGGAGCCATAACATCCTCCCTTCAATATATATTAGTATTAAGGGCTGTCAAAACGATTAAAAATTTATAATCGCGCGATCTAATCGCGATAATTTTGTGGTACTTAATCGCGGAATTAATCGCACCCGAAATTTTTATTGGCTTCAAACCTGAATGATTTCTCAAGTGAAAAGCAGTGTATTGTGTTGTAGCCATATGAAAAGGGAAAATAGTACAGCAGCAATCGCAAATGTATTTTATTACATGATAACAAAGATCGCAATATGAACACAAAAATATTTGTACGCCAACAATCCCAGGGCAATAACATCTTCATATTTTTATCGAGTTAATTCCGAATTAAAACGGACCCCCCCCCCCCCCATCAGAACCGCGAAATTAAACGGACCCCCCCCAAAGAAACGTACACTCATATACACAACACCGACTGCTTTCACACAACATAATATATGTCAACACCATACGCACACACACACACACACACACACACACAATATATACACACACACACACACACACACATACACACACTACACACACATACACACACTATACACACACACACACCCTGGTACAGCGATGCAAATGTAATTCCATTTACATTTAGGGAAGTGAACTTACAATAAGTACTTAAGTACATATAATAAGTAGATAAGTCAAAAGAAATGTCATGTTCCTCTTAATTCATTGGTCTTACAATATAATGTTCAGCTTTATATGATGAGTTATATGTAGTGTGTGTGTGTGTGTGTGTGTGCTTGAGTTAGTTTAACTTTGAAGTTACCTAGTAACTGTGACGTATTGAATTCCTATTGGTCAGACTCGTCCCTTATTGGGAGTCGCCGCCATGTTTCAGGTCAGTCGGTGTGGAGTCGGACTTCATGAAGCTTCTTGTTCACACGGTGATATAACTCTTAATATTAATGGTGATATAACTGTTAATATTAATATTAATGGTGATATAACTGTTAATATTAATATTAATATTAATGTGTGATATAACTCTTAATATTAATGGTGATATAACTCTTAATATTAATATTAATGGTGATATAAGTGTTAATATTAATGGTGATATAAGTGTTAATATTAATCGTGATATAAGTGTTAATATTAATGGTGATATAAGTGTTAATATTAATGGTGATATAAGTGTTAATATTAATGATGATATTGTAGTGCCGGAGGAAAGGAAGGACGTAGGCAGTATAAACAAACTGTTTTTAATCCAAACAACAGGTAACACTCTCAGTGAAAAAGGCAGAACTAGTTCGCATGCGTGAGAGACTAGAACAGGAAGTTGCAACCACAATAAATGTCCCCTCTGGCCCCAGTGCCAGATCTGGTTTCCCCCCCACTACACAACCCACAGCAAGAGGAGAACATGAACCCCATTATGTAGTCACTACACCAGCCCCCCCAGTGTTCACCTCAATATCGAAACCCTCGTGGCGAGGAGGGCGTATGGCCCGGCCCCTACGACTGTAGGTAAAGTCAGGAGGTGCGGGAGGAGGTGTGACATTGTCCATCACATCCACCCGTTGGGCGGGGCGGGGGGCAGCGACAACCGGGGGGTCGCGAGTTGTGGGGGCTTGTTGGGGTTGGAGGGGGGGACGGCCACGGCCTGGCAGGGGGGGTAGGACGAGAGGGTGGCCCCGGCGCGGTGGCAGGGCCAAGTCCGGGGGCAGTTCAAGGTCCAAGTGGGCCGGTTTGAGGCGATCAACAGACACACACTCAGGCTTACCTCCCATGTCAACCATGAAGTTCTTGGCTCCTGCCTTGATGACACGGAAGGGCCCGTCATAGGGAGGTCGTAGTGGAGTCCTGTGGCCGTCGTGGCGGATGAAAACGTAACCCGCCGAGTGCAGCTCCGGGGGCACCCGCGAAGCAGGGGCGCCATGCTGCGTAGTCGGGACCGGGGCGAAGGCCCTGGCGCTGTCCAGCAGTGAGGCGCGCTGAGCGGAGGCGGACCAGGGCTCCGTCGACTTGGGAATGCAGTCACCGGGGACCCGCAGCGGCTGTCCGAACACCAGCTCGGCCGAGGATGACTGGAGGTCCTCCTTAGGCGCCGTCCTAAGCCCAAGCATGACCCACGGCAGTTTGTCGAGCCAGTTGCCGTCCGTGAGGCTAGCTCAAAGGGCGGCCTTCATGGAGCGATGAAAGCGCTCAACCAGTCCGTTAGCCTGCGGGTGGTAGGCAGTAGTGCGGTGGAGCTTGACCCCCAGATTCTCTGCTACCGCTGCCCACAGTTCCGAAGTAAACTGCGGGCCACGGTCAGAGGAGAGATCAGCAGGGGTGCCGTAGCGGGAGACCCACACCGCGATGAACGCCCGGGCCAGGTCGGGGCCGTCGTTGAGGAGAGCGGGACTGCCTCCGGCCAGCGAGTCGTCCTGTCCACCATGGTAAAGAGGTAGGTGTAACCATTGCGAGGGGGCAGGGGTCCTACCAGATCCACGTTGATATGGTCGAACCTCCGCTCGGCACAGAGAACTGTTCCAGGGGGGCCTTGACGTGGTGATGCACCTTGGCGCGTTGGCAGGCAGTGCAAGTGTCGACCCAGGCCCTGACGTCTCTCTTGAGCCCGTGCCAGACGAACTTCTCTGACACCAGCCGTGAGGACGGTTTCCTACCGGGGTGAGATAAGCCGTGCACCGCCTCGAAGACGGGGCGTCTCCAGTTGGCGGGACCACCGGTCGTGGCTGACCCGTGGAGACATCGCACAGGAGCGTGGCCCCTGCGTCACTGAAGAGTACCTCCTCTAGGCGCAGCCCCGTGTCCGACGACTTGAGAGCTTGGACGGAGGGGTCGGTGGCCTGATCCACAGCCATGCGGGAGTAGTCCAAGTCCAGCTGGACCGCACCGACCACCGCCCTGGAGAGACAATCCGCGACCTGGTTGGACTTTCCAGCAACGTGCTGGATGTCCGTGGTGAACTCTGAGATGTAGGAGAGCTGGCGCTGCTAGCGGTCTGACCACGGCTCTGTGACCTTGGACATGGCGTGTGTGAGCGGCTTGTGGTCCACGTAGGCCGTAAACTCGCGGCCTTCCAGTAAAAAACGGAAGTGTCTGACCGCGAGCCACAGTCCGAGGAGCTCCCTGTCGAAGGTGCTGTACCTGCGCTCTCTGGGAGACAGCTGGCGGCTGAAGAAAGCGAGTGGCTGCCAGGCGTCGCCGACCCACTGCTCGTACACCGCACCCACAGCAAATCAGACCGCGTCCGTGGTGAGAGCGGTGGGCGCAGAGGGTGAGGGGTGGGCCAACATGGCAGCGCGGGCCAGGGCCGCCTTGGTGTCCTGAAAGGCCTTGACACGCTCCGCCGTCCAGTCGACCGGTTGTTTCAGAGTCTTGCCCTTCTGGGCGTCATACAGCGGTTGCAGGATGTGAGCAATGTGGTGGAGGAACCGATAGTAGAAGGTCACCATCCCGATGAACCCCTTGAGCTCGCTGACTGTGCGGGGGCGTGGGAAGGCAGCGACGGCTTCCACCTTCGAGGGGAGGGGGTCACACCCTCCGCTAACTCATCATATAAAGCTGAACATTATATTGTAAGACCAATGAATTAAGAGGAACATGACATTTCTTTTGACAAATTACATACTTAGCTACTTATTATATGTACTTAAGAACTTATTGTATGTTCACTTCCCTAAATGTAAATGGAATGACATTTGCATCGCTGTACCAGGGTGTGTGTGTGTGTGTGTGGTGTGTGTGTGTTTGTGTGTGTGTGTGTTTGTGTGTAAAATATAGATCTGTAGGAGTTAACAAGATACAAGTCTGTGTTTTGTGTGTTTTTTTTTACTTTATTTTACAAGCAGCAACAATAACTCAACTCTGCCTCTTCGCGTGGCGGCTGAGCCTCCTCAATGGAGCCGCCCATGTTTTTGAGTAATCAGTGTCATCAACACGGTCCCCCCTCCCCCAAGGCCATGGCTGGCTCATTCAGTCTGTGTCATGGTCTTGTCATCAAGTCGGTCAGTCAGTTTACATCGTCTTAGTCACCACGAGGGGCGGACTGGCCTTCTGGACCTCCAGAACGGCTGTCCATCCCACGGCCATCGGTCTGGCTCCCTGGTTCATCTGAATTGTCCATCAGAACACCAACACAAAAGCCATGCCGATTCGCTGGCAAAAAAAGTGGGCGTGTTTAGGAAGAGATTCAAAGCGACACTTGGTAAAATTAAAAGCCGTCAATCAGAGGGCAGCTTTTAGTCAACTCATGTGCTTGCCAAAGGGTAATTTAATCCCATACACGCTCATTATTCCGGCAGAACACGAGTTCCACAACCAGGAAGTGCAATGGCTTAAGAACCACAGCAACACCTACAGGTCGATGATATATATATAGACGAGCAATAGACATATTATTTCAGGAAGTAGCCAAAGTACGCATTGTATTCACACAAAAATAAACTGCAGGGGGCTGCGATGGGCATCATAGTGGATGAACACATACTCCGCCTCTCACAGGTCGGGTGGGAAGCGCACCAGGTGCAGACTGGTTGCGATCGGCAGGAAGCTTTTGGCATTATCCAGTAAAATACGCCTGTCAGGAGCATGGTGGGATTTGAACCCCGGTCTGAGTTCACAGTGCAAAGCTTAAGAACCCAAAGGCAGAGGCTGGCACAGAGAAACAATTAATGTGTTCACTGTTCAAAAAGGTCCAAAAATGTACAAAGCTCCCCACTAAGCAGTACAGGGCAAAATCCTTGTAGCAGTCATCAAAAAATGGAAAAAATCTGAACTTAAAGATCCCATGCCATTAAAATCCAATTTTTCCTATTGTTTGTTAAATAACATAGGTCAGAATGAGTTGATACTAGAGAAAGAGAGAGAAGGCTCTCAAAGAGAGGGTGGGACAACATTCTTGAAGTGAACAAGTATGAGAAGAAAGATGATTTTAACATTTGAACTATGAAACACAGTAATCCAGCTCAGAACTTAGAAACAACAAAAACCTCCATCAGTGGTTAAAAAAAAGCAAAGCAAACATTAGTGCTACTCGGAAGTCGCCATGCTGCTCCTGAGGTAAATGTCCGGTAACGTGCAGTGGTGCACTGCTGCTCTAATCTTGGTACGACGGGCGATATTTTCAGAGCCGGGGAACCATTGGCTGAAAATTCCACACTGGTAGTGCTGAGCGAACTGGAGCCCAGGGAAGACAGCCTATTGGCTACTTCACCAAAATGATAAACGTTGAACATGAAAGTGAATGCAAATATCATTCTGGAGAGTTCTAAACACATTCTAAACTAAAACCATTATTAGCATGTCATTAACATAGATTATTTTTCAAAATGAGAAAGATTATAAAAATAAAAAAACAGGGAGGCAGGTCGGCGGGAGGTCGGCGCCCCAGCGCCCTCTATCGGCGAGCCGCCACTGAGCTGAACCAATCAGCGCAAAGTAATATTTAAATATTGAATATTCATGAGAACAGCGATCCAATCAGAGCAAAGCTCATTAACATTTATCCCATACACGCTCATTATTCCGGCACGAGTTCCACAACCAGGAAGTGCAATGGCTTAAGAACCACAGCAACACCTACAGGTCGATGATATATATATAGACGAGCAATAGACATATTATTTCAGGAAGTAGCCAAAGTACGCATTGTATTCACACAAAAATAAACTGCAGGGGGCTGCGATGGGCATCATAGTGGATGAACACATACTCCGCCTCTCACAGGTCGGGTGGGAAGCGCACCAGGTGCAGACTGGTTGCGATCGGCAGGAAGCTTTTGGCATTATCCAGTAAAATACGCCTGTCAGGAGCATGGTGGGATTTGAACCCCGGTCTGAGTTCACAGTGCAAAGCTTAAGAACCCAAAGGCAGAGGCTGGCACAGAGAAACAATTAATGTGTTCACTGTTCAAAAAGGTCCAAAAATGTACAAAGCTCCCCACTAAGCAGTACAGGGCAAAATCCTTGTAGCAGTCATCAAAAAATGGAAAAAATCTGAACTTAAAGATCCCATGCCATTAAAATCCAATTTTTCCTATTGTTTGTTAAATAACATAGGCAAAGCAACATTTAAATATTGAATATTCATGAGAACAGCGATCCAATCAGAGCAAAGCTCATTAATACATTAAATATTCATGAGAAAAGCAGTCGTCTTTTCTACCAGGCTTTTCAGACATGCTAGAATAGCTTGAAATAAACCATCCAAGACATTTCCAACAAATAATGTTACAAACTCGATCAAAGGACATCAATGATTATAAAAATTTGTATGAAATAGGTGTGGCATGGGATCTTTAAGACTCAATTGTAGGCAAAACCCAGGGGTTACAAAAAATAATCAGAGGAGACAAACTGTTCTCAAAAACTAGTAGCAAAAACACAAAATAGAGTTCCACTCAAAACAGAGAAACAGGAGTCAAGGATTACTCACAGTCCAAATGACCAAGACTGAGCAAAGACCGGCACGAAAATGGCAACTTAAATATACATGGCAATCAAACACATGTGAAGCACATTAACTAAATGACAACACAAAAAGTCGATAGTGCCGCGATCTAGTTGCAAAGAGTCCCGTATGCCTGGAAGTCAGGGTCTGAAGCTTGGTTCACAGTGATGCAGGAGAGGCAGTCAGTCACAATGTTAAAACAATAACAACAATTTTAAAAGTACGAATGCACAAGCACAATACATTAAGAGAAAAAAATAGCCAAATAAATACATTAATAAATGAATACATTAATAGTATAAAAGCATAAAACAGTTCTACATTAAAAAGAAAAGCCCAAATAAATTGTCAGGACCTGTTATGAAGCAGGGGGGAAAGTTATTCTGAAAAGATGGGTTTTTAGTTGTGACTTGAAAGAAGGCAGTGATGAACATTGGCGCAAGCCTAGGGGCAGAGCATTCCATAGTTTAGGGCCGGCCACACTGAAGGCCCTGTGGCCCATAGTGCAGAGCCTGGAGAGCGGAATGGAAAGTAAGTGGGCATCTGAGGAGCGTAAAGTGCGAGAGGGTGTGTAGGGAGTTCGAAGATTGGATAAGTAGGGGGGTGCAAGCTGTGAAGGGATTTGTTGATGTGGTCCCGCAGACTTATATGGCTCAGTAAACTAGTTGCAGAATGTTGTACATACTGTAGCCTATTCAGTCTTTTGGCTGGGACACAGAGGAGAAAGGCATTGCAGTAGTCTAACCTGGAAGAAATAAACGCATGGATAAGGGTCTCGGCAGCAGATAGTGTAAGGGAGGGGTGAGGCCTGGAGATATTTTTGAGGTGAAAGAAGGCACTCCTGCTTTTGATGTTTTTGATGTGTGTGTCGAAGGAGAGGGTGGCGTCTATTATGACACCAAGACTCCTCCCCTCAGCAGTGGTGGATGCGACAAAACCAAGAATGGATAGGTTCAGATGGGCACACTTGAGCAGAATGTCCGGGGAGGCAATGAGAATGGATTAAATTTCATCCTGATTTAGTTTGAGGTAGTTGAGTGTTATACAGATATTGTCTGCATTAATGCAGTCAACCAGATTGGAGGGTGGTAGAGTGTGAGAGGGCTTTGTGTGGATGTATATTTGTGTGTCATCAGCATAGCATTGAAAATTTAGGCTGTGTTGGCGTATTATGTGAAGGTTATAAAAAGCAAAGGTCCTAGGACAGAGCCCCGGGGGACTCCATGGGAAAGGGGTGATTCTGGGGATCTGAAGTTACCTATGGAGACAAACTATTTTCTAGCTGTGATGATTTAAACCAGGAGAGTGGTGTGCCAGTAATGCCATTTTAGAAGGTAGCTCTGGCAGACAGTGTCGAAGGCAGCTGTAAGATCTAGAAGAATTAAAATGCTGATGTGGCCTGAGTCGGCAGCTAAAAGCATGTCATTAACAACCTTGACAAGGGAAGTCTCAGTGCTGTGCTTCGCCCTAAACCTGGAACTCTTCTCACAGGCAGTGATTTGCCATGTGTACTTGGAGCTGGCTGGCTACAGTCCTCTCTAGGTGTTTGGCAAGGAACGGAAGGTTAGAAATGGGCTGGTAGTTAAAATTAGTTGGTTAAAATCATCTTTGGTTGCTTCAGTGTTTTTTTTAAAACAATCACTGCTGTTTTATTAGAGGGGAACATAACCTGACAGGAGGGATGCATTGATGATTTGGTTCAGCAGTGGCTGCCCACTGCTCCTTGCCAAGGAGGTCTTGACCAGTTGGGTGGGCATTGGGTTGAGGAGGCAAGTGGGAGCAAGCAAGCTTACCACCCTTGCTCCTGAGGGTGAATTGAGCTTCTGCCATGGTGCAAACCATGCATTTGTATTTTGCTCCCAGAATTCAGGCAACTTCAGTGAAACTGCATTGGTTGTCATGTTCAGTAAACTCCAAAAATGTACAAATAGGGGTCACCAATGTAGGAGTTGAGTTAGTCAGGTGAAATTGTTTATTTTACAAGCAGCAACAACTCAACTCAACTCTGTCGCCTCAAAACAACGTCATGTGTGCATTGTAATGTAGACCACGAACATACAGTCCGTAGTACCATACACCACGGGCGAGATTGCAGTGAATTATGAATAGCTTTCCTCTGGGTCAGTGATCACCACAGATCACCACACTTCCAATATTATAGTAGCCCTATGGTGGTGCCCTGTAGCCAGCACAGCAATTATTTTAATTATTACTATTTCATTTACTATTTGTACTTTGTCGCTTATAATTTGTCATGCTTTGTTACCCCTGTGTTTAATGCCCGGATGACACCCATTGCACTCCGAACCATCCCTGGAAGGAGGGATCCCCCACTCTGAGTTCCTCCTCGAGGTTTCTTCCCTAAATCCCTTTGAGACTGTCTTGTGATTAAGGGCTATACAAATACAATTGAATTGAATTGAATTGAATTGAATTGAATTTGAAATAATGTTGTTCAACTTTTCAGCAGGACGAATGAGTGGTAAGTTTGAAATCTATGCAGTTTGTCTGCTGTATGCAATAGCCAATGAAAGGAAAAAGGCAGAAAAATTGAGCCAATCTGGATAAGCCGTCAGTGCTACGTAGCGTTGACAAATTATTATTCATGGTCCTGCCCACTTGGTTGGTTCGTAACCTGTGTTCGCTGTGTTCGGCGCATTTCGAAGACGATGACTTCGTCAACTTCGGGGAGTACAGCAGGGGTTTGCTGTGGCACGGTAAGCATGTTGACAGCTGCTTTGTCGTCCACAGCTGAACCAGTGGCGACTGGTGAAAAATATTCTAGGTGGGGCTGTTTGTGCGGGGGGTCCTCCCCCAGAAAATTTTGAATTTCGTAGATGTTATTTCCTGCATATGTGAATATTCATGAGAACAGCGATCCAATCAGAGCAAAGCTCATTAATACATTAAATATTCATGAGAAAAGCAGTCGTCTTTTCTACCAGGCTTTTCAGACATGCTAGAATAGCTTGAAATAAGCCATCCAAGACATTTCCAACACAAATAATGTTACAAACTCGATCAAAGGACATCAATGATTATAAAAATTTGTATGAAATAGGTGTGGCATGGGATCTTTAAGACTCAATTGTAGGCAAAACCCAGGGGTTACAAAAAATAATCAGAGGAGACAAACTGTTCTCAAAAACTAGTAGCAAAAACACAAAATAGAGTTCCACTCAAAACAGAGAAACAGGAGTCAAGGATTACTCACAGTCCAAATGACCAAGACTGAGCAAAGACCGGCACGAAAATGGCAACTTAAATATACATGGCAATCAAACACATGTGAAGCACATTAACTAAATGACAACACAAAAAGTCGATAGTGCCGCGATCTAGTTGCAAAGAGTCCCGTATGCCTGGAAGTCAGGGTCTGAAGCTTGGTTCACAGTGATGCAGGAGAGGCAGTCAGTCACAATGTTAAAACAATAACAACAATTTTAAAAGTACGAATGCACAAGCACAATACATTAAGAGAAAAAAATAGCCAAATAAATACATTAATAAATGAATACATTAATAGTATAAAAGCATAAAACAGTTCTACATTAAAAAGAAAAGCCCAAATAAATTGTCAGGACCTGTTATGAAGCAGGGGGGAAAGTTATTCTGAAAAGATGGGTTTTTAGTTGTGACTTGAAAGAAGGCAGTGATGAACATTGGCGCAAGCCTAGGGGCAGAGCATTCCACAGTTTAGGGCCGGCCACACTGAAGGCCCTGTGGCCGATAGTGCAGAGCCTGGAGGGTGGAATGGAAAGTAAGTGGGCATCTGAGGAGCGTTAAGTGCGAGAGGGTGTGTAGGGAGTTAGAAGATTGGATAAGTAGTGGGGGGCAGGCTGTGGAGGGTTTGTGACGTGGTCCCGCAGACTTATATGGCTCAGTAACTAGCTGCAGAATTTGTGCACATACTGTAGCCTATTCAGTCTTTTGGCTGAGACACAGAGGAGAAGGCATTGCGGTAGTCTAACCTGGAAGAAATAAATGCATGGATAAGAGTCTCGGCAGCAGATGGTGTAAGGGAGGGGCGAGCCTGGAGATATTTCTGAGGTGAAAGAAGGCAGTCCTGCTGATGTTTTGATATGTGTGTCGAAGGAGAGGGTAAGTCTATTATGACACCAAGATTCCTCACCTCAGCAGTGGTGGATGCGACAAAACCAGGAATGGATAGGTTCAGATGGGCAGACTTGAGCAGAATGTCCGGGGAGGCAATGAGAATGGATTAAATTTCATCCTGATTTAGTTTGAGGTAGTTGAGTGTTATACAGATATTGTCTGCATTAATGCAGTCAACCAGATTGGAGGGTGGTAGAGTGTGAGAGGGCTTTGTGTGGATGTATATTTGTGTGTCATCAGCATAGCATTGAAAATTTAGGCTGTGTTGGCGTATTATGTGAAGGTTATAAAAAGCAAAGGTCCTAGGACAGAGCCCCGGGGGACTCCATGGGAAAGGGGTGATTCTGGGGATCTGAAGTTACCTATGGAGACAAACTATTTTCTAGCTGTGATGATTTAAACCAGGAGAGTGGTGTGCCAGTAATGCCATTTTAGAAGGTAGCTCTGGCAGACAGTGTCGAAGGCAGCTGTAAGATCTAGAAGAATTAAAATGCTGATGTGGCCTGAGTCGGCAGCTAAAAGCATGTCATTAACAACCTTGACAAGGGAAGTCTCAGTGCTGTGCTTCGCCCTAAACCTGGAACTCTTCTCACAGGCAGTGATTTGCCATGTGTACTTGGAGCTGGCTGGCTACAGTCCTCTCTAGGTGTTTGGCAAGGAACGGAAGGTTAGAAATGGGCTGGTAGTTAAAATTAGTTGGTTAAAATCATCTTTGGTTGCTTCAGTGTTTTTTTTAAAACAATCACTGCTGTTTTATTAGAGGGGAACATAACCTGACAGGAGGGATGCATTGATGATTTGGTTCAGCAGTGGCTGCCCACTGCTCCTTGCCAAGGAGGTCTTGACCAGTTGGGTGGGCATTGGGTTGAGGAGGCAAGTGGGAGCAAGCAAGCTTACCACCCTTGCTCCTGAGGGTGAATTGAGCTTCTGCCATGGTGCAAACCATGCATTTGTATTTTGCTCCCAGAATTCAGGCAACTTCAGTGAAACTGCATTGGTTGTCATGTTCAGTAAACTCCAAAAATGTACAAATAGGGGTCACCAATGTAGGAGTTGAGTTAGTCAGGTGAAATTGTTTATTTTACAAGCAGCAACAACTCAACTCAACTCTGTCGCCTCAAAACAACGTCATGTGTGCATTGTAATGTAGACCACGAACATACAGTCCGTAGTACCATACACCACGGGCGAGATTGCAGTGAATTATGAATAGCTTTCCTCTGGGTCAGTGATCACCACAGATCACCACACTTCCAATATTATAGTAGCCCTATGGTGGTGCCCTGTAGCCAGCACAGCAATTATTTTAATTATTACTATTTCATTTACTATTTGTACTTTGTCGCTTATAATTTGTCATGCTTTGTTACCCGTTTTTAATGCCCGTATGACACCCATTGCACTCCGAACCATCCCTGGAAGGAGGGATCCCCAACTCTGAGTTCCTCCTCGAGGTTTCTTCCCTAAATCCCTTTGAGACTGTCTTGTGATTAAGGGCTATACAAATACAATTGAATTGAATTGAATTGAATTGAATTGAATTGAATTGAAATAATGTTGTTCAACCTTTTTCAGCCCAGGGACCACTTGGTGGATTGAAAAATGGAGAAGGGACCCCCTATATCCCTAGGCCTAATCATATATCGATAATGTCTTATTAAGCTATGGATATATCCAGCTTTGAATCAATGTATCAAGATCAAACTTTTACAATGTACAATCAATGCAACCTGGTTCATGAACCTGTAAATTACTTTCAAGGTCCCAGTGACTACATGTGATTCTTTAATGATTCATTATTACAACTTTTGAACCTCCAGAGAGCAAATGTCCACCAGGAAACCAGCGTTTCCTGATGTCCCGCTTAGAGGTTCTTATTGAGGCCTTTTGTTTGTTTCTTGAAGTCTTAATAAATCATAGCCCTTTTTTAAATCAAGCCCATTTAACTGTGTCTCCTCTTTATGGTGCTCTTTAACAGTTGTACAGATAGAGGAGAGAACAAATCCATCAGTGGCTGCCACTGGCAGAAAGAAGCGGTCCAAGGTACGTTTATTTTTTATTCTTATACATACGTTTTAAAAATACATATTTTTATTTGTTTTATATCACTTTGTATTGGTATTGCAGAGGAAAACCCGGTAAATGTTGATTGGTCAGCCACAGGGTTAGGGGTAGGGTGGTCTGCGTTGACCCTAAACCCTGTCTCTAGTGCTAGGGTTAGGGTGGGCTGCTTTGACCATAACCCTGTCTCTATTGCTAGAGATATGGGTCGGGTTAGGGTGGTCTGCACTGACCCTAACCCTGTCTCTAGTGCTAGGGTTAGGGGTAGGGTGGTCTGCTTTGACCATAGCCCTGTCTCCAGTGCTAGGGTTAGGGTTGGCTGCTTTGACCATAACCCTGTCTCTATTGTTAGGGATAGAGGTAGAGTTAGGGTGGTCTGTATCAACCCTAACCCTGTCTGGGATATGGGTCGGGTTAGGGTGGTCTGTTCACTGACCCTAACCCTGTCTCTAGTGCTAGGGTTAGAGGTAGGGGTAGGGTGGTCTGTATCAACCCTAACCCTGTCTCTAGTGCTTGGGTTAGTGTTATGGTTAATGTTGTTTGTATTGTTGTAGCTGTTCCAGGAAGCCAGGGTTGGGGCAGGAGGCTGGCCGTGCTGCCTTAACCAATGACAGGGCTTCTTCAAAAGGTTGGCCATCACATGACATCAGATAGCCAATCACCACAGCTGCTGCCCTGGACACACCTGTGTTGCAGTGCACCAATACTACACCGTTCTAAGAAAGGAAGACAGAAAGAAAGTTTTCTGATATATATATTCACTTAACAGTCAATGAAACATTCACATAACATTGCTTGAAAAGTTGATAATAATATTAATAAATAATAAAAAAAAAAATAATAATAAAAAAAAAATGTATAAAATACAAAACTGTTAGGGTTAGGGTTAGGGTTAGGGTTTAAGTTTAAGTTTAAGTTTAAGTTTAAGTTAGGGTTGAGTTTTTTTTTGTTTTTTTTTGTTTTTTTTTGTTTTTTTTTTTTTTTTTTTTTTTTTTTTTTTTTTTTTTTTTTCTTCAGTCAACCTTTTTGGACACTAGGGGGAGGCATTTGTCCATTCATTATAGGTGCTTACCATGTTGCTTTTGTTCAATCATGAGTCACTGTGAAACAGTAAGGCAATGCTGATGGTGTGAAAGCAATTACACAGACTTGGTCTATGAATATTAGATGCAGTTATGTCAACAGCTCTCAACAGAATGGGCCGGCCATCACTGCACCCCCCCCCCCCCCCCAAACTTGATATATATAGGGTATTAAAATTTACACAATAAACTGGGAGGAGACCCCGGGGCAGACCCAGAACCCGCTGGAGAGATTATATATCTCATCTGGCCTGGGAACGCCTCGGGATCCCCCAGGAGGAACTAGAGAGTGTGGCTGGGGAGAAGGAAGCCTGGGGGGCCCTGCTTAGCCGGCTGCCACCGCGACCCGACCCCGGATAAGCGGACGATAATGGATGGATGGATGGATGGATGCACAATAATCTCTGTACTCTTACTGCAATTCTCCTCACCCCGCCTGGTTCCCTCCCATCTGTCTGAGGGTCTGCCCGTAGTGTTTCCATCAGCACAACAACAAATATGTATAATTTTTTTGCTCAGCTCACATTATTTGTCAGTTAACTGAGAGCTATTCATAGCTTCTAGCTTCTCAAACATGAGCTGTAAACTAGAAAAACATTGATAATGATAATGGTGTAAAGTGTGTGTGAGTGCATGGAAAATGCACTCACACACACACCCTTTAATGTTGAAGCCAAGGCTCTGCCCGTGACTGCTCGTAGTTGTGTAGTGACATCCTCCATTAGTCGAACTTCTAAGGTACCAGGTCAATCATACACACACACACACAGACACAGTGTGTGTGTGTGTGTGTGCGTGCGTGCGTGCGTGCGTGCGTGCGGTGCGTGCGTGCGTGCGTGTGTGTGAGTGTGTGTGTGAGTGACACTTTGAACCCAGTGATATCTGATCCGTACAAACTCAATAATAAATCACCTTACCCCAAATCCACCTGCATTATTTAGTGCTAATGAAAGAAGAGAGTAAAATACAAGAGAGTATAATAATGGAGGCATATAAGTGTTGGTATAGAGGTGTGGGTATAAAGGTGTAGAGGTTTAGGTATAGAAGTGGAGTTCTAGATGTGTACCTGTAGAGGTGTAGTTGTAAAGTCTAGGTAGAGAGGTGTAGCTGTAGAGGTGTAGTTATAGAGGTGTAGGTACAGAGGTGTAGTTGTCGAGGTGTAGGTACAGATATGTAGTTGTAGACATGTAGGTATAGTTATAGTTATAGAGGTATAGGGACATCGGTATAGTCGTGTAGTAGTTAAGTATAGAGGTGTAGGTATAGAGGTGTAGTTAACAAGGTGTAGTTGTAGAGGGGTAGTTGTAGAGGTGTAAGTATAGAGGTGTAGTTGTAGAGCTGTAGGTATAGTGGTGTAGTTATAGAGGTATAGGTATAGATGTGTAGGTATAGAGGTGTAAGAGTAGAGGTGTAGGTGTAAGCGTAGAGGAGTAGAGTGTAAGAGGGAGGTACTTGTAGAGCTGTAGTTAAAGAGGTATAGTTCCAGAGGTGTAGTTGTTGAGGTGTAGTTAACGAGTTGTAGGTACAGAGGTGTAGATGAAGAGGTGTAGTTGTCGAGGTATAGGTATACAGGTGTAGTTGTTGAGGTGTAGTTAAAGAGTTGTAGGTGAAGGGGTGTAGTTCTGGAGGTGTAAGAGTAGAGGTGTCGGTGTAAGTGTCGAGGAGTAGAGTGTACGAGGGCGGTATGGAGGCGTGGGCTTGAGACCTCCTCCTGGGCTTGTTGGATGAAGAGGCAGCAGTCGTTGATGTGGGCCGTCAGCTCAGTGTCAGGCTGGTCCAGGATCTGGACACTCTTGTAGATGAAGAGCAGTGGAAACACGTTCTCTACACCGTAGGCCACATTCAGGATGTGAGATACCTGGGGGGACAGCAAGTAGGGATCTCTTTTGTGGCTGTGACACCATACTATGACCCCAAACAAATGTATACAAGACCACAAGACCAAACAACCCTTTTCGCATGCATGTACTAGTATGTTTTACTGAACCTGGCTCCCAGGTATTATATTACTTTCCAAATACCGTATTTTCCGGACTATAAGGCGCACCGGATTATAAGGCGCACTGTCAATGAACGGGTCTATTTTCATACATAAGGCGCACCGGATTATAAGGCGCACTGTCAATGAACGGGTCTATTTTCATACATAAGGCGCACTTAGAGCCCTGCAATGGAGCCCGAGGCCCGGGGGGCCCGAAAGCCCGACAGCCCGAGGGTCGGGCCTCGGGCCAATTATCACATCATTAGCTCGGATGCGGGCCGGGCTCGGGCTTTTTTTTCTCTCTCTCTCAATTAAATTAATTTTAAAAAGCATTCATGATTTGTGTAAATTTAATATATTATTACTCTGTTGTTAAAATGGCATTACATTTGGTGAAGACTTGTTTAGGACTCGAAACTCAAAGTTTAGGACTTGGGACTTGACTTGGTACTTGTCAGTCTTGACTTGGGACTTGACTCGGGACTTGCCTGTCTTGACTTGGGATTTGACTTGGGACTTGAGTGCCAAGACTTGAGACTTACTTGTGACTTGCAAAAAAATGACATGATCCCACCTCTGGAGGGTAGGGAACTTGAATCTGTCTGTCACCCGAACTACAGATCTGGACTTGGACCTTGACTGCCCCGCGCATGCGAATGCTCCGCCGCCTCTGTCGCCACCCGCCTACTACCACGCGCCAGCAGCTGCAGCACCCCCCAAGCCTGTACCCAGACCTGGAGGAGGTCAAACCCACCCGCAGCCAAACGCAGGCCCGGCGATCAACCCGGCTGGCTTACACACCAACCCAAGGGGGAGCAGCCGCGGACCGATCGAGGGTCCGGATGGAACATCAGTCAAGGACGAAGAGGATGGACTGTTCCCCATGATTCAAGTTCTGAACCCGCAGGACGGCAGCCCAGCATATGTCTTCCACGCGTGGAGGCCGAGCGATATTAAGGACATGGCTGAATGTCTGCTGGACCCGTCCGTTGCGGGGGGGGCAGCGCTTGCCACGGCGATTGCTGAAATGGTCCAGCAACACAAACCATCCATTGTAGAAGTGGGTCAATTTTGTGTGAGCCGACTAGGCTTACGATGGTGTTGCATACAGGGCAACATGCCTGCGAGAGACCAGCCTGATGTGATGTTCGATTGGGCCCAAGCAGCTCCATACCATCTCTTGGTGGAAGGATTGTGTAAATGGGCCAGGGAAGCCTTCCCCCTTGTTAGAGACTGAACCGCGCTAGGACCGCGAGATGTTAAACAGCGCAAAGGCGAGAAGGTGATCGACCTCCTAGACCGGCTGGAAAAGGCGGACAGACGAGACCAGACTCCAGACGCCATCACGCACGCTCTGCTGGATGCGTTGGATGAAAGTTTATCGGTGTTTGTAAAGAGACATTGCATCGGCTGGTGTACCGCCAGACTCACTGTGATAGTGAATCACGGCAGCCACGCAGAAGATCTTCAAGAGAAACAGATGGACAAGAACAGCCAGAAGAGAGAAGCGGTAGCTACAAAGCTTCAATTCGCCCAACTGGTAGCGCTGACAAACAACGCGGCTACCCGTCAATACCAGAATCAAAGACGCGAAAAGTCAAGAGGGAGATGGAAGGCCCAGGGCGGCGCCAGGGGGTGGGGGACACGCAGCAGGGGTCGAGGACTTGGGAAGCCCAAGGGCTGC
The DNA here is from genome assembly GCA_002895965.2 of Coryphaenoides rupestris. Taxonomy (NCBI): domain Eukaryota; kingdom Metazoa; phylum Chordata; class Actinopteri; order Gadiformes; family Macrouridae; genus Coryphaenoides; species Coryphaenoides rupestris. The sequence goes on from PIJE02001631.1 coordinate 90,088, forward strand.
TTCCGCTGTGGAGCTATGGACCATTGGATCAGAGATTGCACAGAGACAGTCATTACGAGGAAGAGGAGAAAGACAATGAAGCATGCGGCTGGCAACACGCACCATGCAGTGTGACAGTGAATAACCAGAGGGGCGGAGGTGGACGGATGCATTCGCATTGACGGAGTGGGGGAGCGGGTCCGGTCCAAGAAGGTTGTATGAGCACTGAGACACACACACCACACACACCACAAACAACAGAAAAAATAGGGATTGCATCAAAACATTCACAAACACCATACCCAGATGACTGCATGATTCTCAACAGCCTTACGCGACCTGATCTACTCCCGAAAACTACTATAATTGTAAACAGGAAAAATGCAACATTCTTAGTTGATTCAGGGACAGCACATTCAGTGTTGTCCTCAAAAGAATGGACAAATGTCACGAAATTAAGCGGCCGTTATGTACACGTGGTGGGGCGAGCGGACAACCTTTCATGGAGAAATTCCCGGTCAAAAGCAACTCAAACATTCTTTCCTTTTGTCAAACCAATGTCCGGTAAATCGGATGGGATGAGATCTAATGTGTTGCTTAGGACTGAGTGTCATTTGCACCGACACAGGCCTCACGATTACCTCCGATGCAAGCCCGACGATCCAATCGTACTCGGGTGCGATACGTGCGCCAAAGTATTCTTATACGTGGGACTTGCTGACAGAGAAATCGGGGGGAACAGCTGACATACTGATAACAGACGCACACCACTGCATGCAGGGTCAGCCAGACGTACAATATATGCCCACAGATGATTTGCATTGTACTGCCAGAATATCTTATGAGGGGCGGTTACCAGAATTTGAAGAATTATGTTTTAATGGGGCAAATACAACGGCAACGTTAACGGGGCAAGTCTTGCCTTGGAATGGCCTACTGTGAGGAAGTTGAAAGGTTGTATGGGGTTGCTGGTGCAAAACCACATGTGTCCTTGGCAAAAAACCCCAACATGACATGGGCCGAACTGGGTTCATGGGCTGTCAGGGGGGGTGACACATTGGATAGCAGATGGCCCAGAGGGACAATACCTCTCCCGCACAACAGGGTTGAGGTATAGAGTGTGGGGTGGAGCATTGGAAACCCAACATGGGAAGCCATATACATGGACTAGAATGCCACAGGGTTATTGTGAATCACTAGCCATATTTTCCGCAGCGCTGCATGACAATTTGGCTCATCTAATCCTCCCGGGGGGAAGCACATTAATTCAGTATGTAGATGACCTCCTGGTGTGTTCTCCAGACCCTGAAGTGTGTGAACAGGACACCATTGTGTTGTTAAGGTATTTAGCCAGCCAGGTCCACAAGGCCAGTTTAGCTAAACTACAGTTTGTAACACAAAAGGTAAAATTCCTGGGCCACATCCTCACACCAGATAGCAGGTCCCTTAGCGAGGACAGGATAGAGGCAATCCAAGCAATGCCAAAACCTGTTACAAAGAAACAAATGATGGGATTCTTGGGAATGACGGGCTACTGCAGACAGTGGATACCCGATTACGCAAATTTAGTCCAGCCACTTCAGGACATCACACATGGCCATGACCTGACCCCGACTGACTCTGTGACGTGGACACCAGCAGCAGATGCTGCGTTCATACAACTTAAACAAAACCTTATGACCCTGACTACTTTAGGTCTACCAGACCATACACAACCCTTCACACAGACGGTGGAGGAACGAGATGGGTATATGACATCAGTACTACTACAGAAGCATGGGGGCAAGTTGCGTCCTGTTGCCTATTTTTCATCCAAGCTAGACCCAGTGGCAGCTGGTTTACCACACTGTTTAAAGGCAGTGGCAGCGGCGGCTAACATGTTATGCCTAACATTGTTTTGCAGAGGTGTACAGTGTTGAACCCAGCCACCCTGCTGCCTACCCCCGAAGATGGGGAGCCACACGACTGTGTGGCCACCATTAATGAACTATGCACACCACGTGTGGACCTGACAGCTACACCACTGCCACCGGGGACCGATGTGTTGTATGTTGATGGTTCTAGCCGGAGAGACCCAACAACAGGTATTAATGAAGTGGGCTATGCCATTGCCACGCAGGACTGCGTGGTGGAATCAGCTAGGTTACCCCCTCACCTGTCAGCACAAGCGGCTGAACTGTTTGCCCTGAACAGAGCATGCATACTATCGGAGGGTAAGTGAGTTACCATCTATACAGACAGTAGATATGCTTTTGGCGTTGTTCATGATTTCGGCACCTTGTGGAAGATGTGAGGGTTCCTCACATCCACAGGGAAACGGAGTAATCATTCACAATTGGTTGCTAACCTACTTGATGCTATACTCTTACCCACTGCCATCTCTGTTTGCACACACAGGGGCCAAGGACCTGGTGTCTAGAGGGAACGCCATGGCAGATGAGGGTGCTAATGTGGCTGCCAAATCCCCACTTGCCTCCACCATACAGATGGCACAACTGACGCCCTCGGTCACGGTTGAGGAATTGGCGAAAGCTCAGACCAAGGCTGTGCCTGCAGAGCGCCGGTTGTGGAAATCAGCTGGTGCAGAGTATCGGAATGGATTGTGGTATGGCCCGAATGGGTGGCCGTGCTTACCGAAATGTTTGTTTCCTATCTACGCTATCATGACACATGGGAATGATCATGTGTCAAAGGGGGGAATGGTAGATAGCATCGATCGGCATTGGTACACACAAGGATTCTCAAATTACGCAAGTTTTTGTGCCAAATGCCTTGTGTGCATCACAAACAATATAGGGAGGGGGGCAGAAAGTCGAGCCAACCCATCACCCACCACCATTGCTGCCATTGCTACCAATCACCTGATGATGTTAGGTGATTATGCAACTATGAAGGAGTTGCGTAATCTATCGTTCTATCTATCGTTATTTAGGCCTTTCAGTACTTCAATCCCAGCAATGGGCTCAGCAATGCATGCTTACTACCGGTCCAGGTTGGTCACAATGAATTCCATGAATGCAGATTGGTCATGGATAAAAAAGGAATGTGACTCACTATCCACTGAGGCCCCTTCAATGTAAAGATACTATGAAGACAGGCAACTTTCCCCCAACATGCACAAGATGCAAAGAGCCCGTTCCAATCATGATGACTGCGATCGTTTGGCCCTTTTTATGGTGTGTCCGAAGCACAGTGAACACACGCAGAGGTAAATCGCTCACTGCTCCACTAGGAACATTGAATGAACTATACTGCACTGAGAGCTATGATCTTCCCAACGCTCCCCGCACAGGGCGTACGCGGGAAGATTGCCTTCCGGAGATCGACAAAGATTCCACGTGGCGAAGTCAACTTGCTATGACTTTCCAGGTGACAGATTTCTGTGTGCTACCGGCACCCCCGGGGCTATACTGGGTTTGCAATAACTCTGCGTATGATTTCCTACCCCCTAAGTGGATTGGATCTTGTGCACTTGGTTCCATAGTGTCACTGTTGCGCCCAGCCTCACTCTCTACTATCAGCAGGTGAAGTACACGTTCCATACCTAAAGATGTCTTTTACACTCATCAACAGACTAAGTGGGCCAGGATTCTAGGAGCTCTGTTTCCTACCTATGGTGTCATGTCGGCTCTTGACCAGATCCGTGATTTGTCTGTCACAGTAGAAACAATAGCCAACCACACTGTAGAGGCTCTACCCATGATCTCAAACCAACGTTCATCCACTCGAGTCATGGTACTGCAGAACAGAGCCGCCTTGGACTACCTTCTAGCGGCTGCAGGTGGTACATGTACGGTAATAGGTAGGGAATGCTGTCCTGATATCATTGACTCATCTGAAAATATCACTGACATTTTAGATGATATGCGCAAGAACATTGATGAACTGCACAAATGCAACTCTGAGAATTGGGATCCGCTGGGCGAATGGTTAGGGAACATAGGTAGTTCCATTCTGAAGTATGTGCTCTGTGTAGTAGTTATACTACTCCTCTTCATAGCACTCATCACCTGCTTCAAAAGAATTGTCACTTCTTGTTTCAAGGCCACAGAGACAATGATGATGAATGTTCTTGTGATTGACCCTTCCGAGTAGCCACTTCATGACATTAGAGTTGAAAGTGAACCATTACGCTGATCTCAAATGTACAGTATGATTATTATTTATTTTAATTACTTCTTGGTTTTCTGTTTAGATCTTCTAAATGTTGCTGATTTTAGCATTATAATTATAAGCTACCCCAATCCACAACTGAATCTCAGGGTTTCTGTTTTAAAAGATTGCTGCTGTACTTATATACTTGGACACTGGACTTTAAGCAACTTGGATTCTGTGCCTCTCCACTCTTCCTACAGACTCTGAAAAGAGGACTTTGGACCAATGAGCAACACTCTTTCTTTTTCTCCTTAGCCCAGGTAAGATGCTTCTGACGTTGTCTTTGGTTCAGGAGTGGCTTGACACGAGGAATGGCTCTTGATGCACTGACTCCAGCCTCAGTCCACTCCTTGTGAAGCTCCTCCAAATTCTTGAATGGCCTTTGCTTGACAATCCTCTCAAGGCTGCGGTTATCCCTGTTGCTTGTGCACCTTTTCCTACCGCACTTTTTCCTTCCACTTAACTTATAATATGCTTGGATACAGCACTCTGTGAACAGCCAGCTTCTTTAGCGATGACCTTTTGTGGCTTACCCTCCTTGTGGAGGGTGTCAATGACAGTTGTCTTCTGGACAACTGTCAAGTCAGCAGTCTTCCCCATGATTGTGTAGCCTACTGAACTAGATTGGCTCAGGAAACCTTTGCAGGTGTTTTGAGTTAATTCGCTGATTTGAGTGTGACACCGTGAGTCTACAATATTGAACTTTTTCACAATATTGAAATTTTCGGAGACACTGAATTTTGGGTTTCCATTAGCTGTAAGCCAAAATCAACAAAATGAAAACTAATAAAGCCTTGAAATATTTCACTTTGTGTGTAATGAATCTATATAAGAGTTTCACTTTTTGAATTGAATTACTGAAATAAATTAACTTTTTCACGATATTCTAATTTACTTTTCATTCAAATAACTTAGGGGACAGGCTTAAAATTAATTCTAAAATACACTAATATATTATACTAATTGGATTTGTCATAAATTAAAATTGAAGAGGATAGGGAAATCACCTTACCTGCATGGCTCCAGCAGAGTTTCCAACAAAATTCAGCTGAGGTTAGCATGGTTAACTTGTGCTTCTGCTGCGCCAGTGTTGCCTTCAGTGGGTCTTTGTTGTGTTGGACCGGCTTTATCATTTTGAGAGTTGAATTCCAGTGCATTGGTACATCCTGGACTCCTCTTCTTGCCCATGAGAGGTTTGCTGAACCTTTAGCTCTGCTGTGTTTGCTGGACTGTCTTTGAAATGTCTTTGTCTTTGTCTTTGAAATGTGAAATCAATTTTCAGGCTAAAGCATCGACAAACCCGATGTCACGGAGAGCCACTGTGATTACCCTCTGTATAATGTGTGCTCCACAGGGCATATGCTCTTATGGTAGTATTCTTGCTGCCGCCATTATATTGTGAGTACTATCTGTTCCTACAGCGGTGATCTTGTCCGTAATCACCCACTCCCTTGCAACTTCAATAAACTAGCCTGTGCATGCTTCGGCAAAATGCCTTTCATCCGTTTTCACAACACCTAAAGCGAACAAGTTGCCATTTGTAATCGATTAGGTTTGCCATTACACCGAGGTAGTTACAGTTGCTTACTGATGTTGAGTGGTCTCCAGTCAGTGCAATACATATAATACAGCTTGTGCCAATTCCTCCACTTCCTTTGCCTTTTCACTGCCATTCAATTTGTGAATTCTTGTGACAATAGTTCCCCTCGAAGTTGGCTGAATGAATAAAAGATCAGGATCATGTTCATGAACAAACACATGATTTACACATGAATACATTTATTCATCTTCTGTTCTGATTTACTCATGTGACTGTAACTAACCTATGATAATGAATTATAACTGGGAGATATCTATGAATGATACTGTGTGCCATGAAACCTACCCATGTAATTTAGCCTAATGAGAACAGGCGGTCACCTCTCTTTGCAAGAGTATCAAAGTCTGGCATCATCTGATGTTGAAATATGCAGCACAGAGGACAGATGTTTCAGTCAGCTGTGATCTGTAACGTGGCTTGTAGTTCATCACAAAAAACGTTTGTTCACACACCTACATGGAGCCAAACAAAACAAGCATCCTCTGTGTGTGCCTGCGCAGTTTCGGAAATTGTGTTTCCTTCAGTGAGCCCTAGAAGTTGTCCAGTGTGGATGTAGTGAACGTCTGCTTGAGAGTAGGGTCGCATTGGATGTCAATCAGTGCAGTCGCGCATCCGGGGTGCCAATTCTCGCTGTCGAATGAAAGGCACCAGCTCCAGTTCTCCTTCAATCTTAGACAGCACCCTCTGTTGCTGAATCTAGTTAAATAGCAGTAACAGATACCCAGCAATTCATTGACATAATGCTGTTGTCCATTGATTTTTGAGAGTCGCTTTGAAGGCATTGCGGGCAGGATTGAGATGGTCCAGGGGTGCATTTTGCCCATGTCTGCTCTAACCAAGGACATACGGTAACTGGGTAACAGTTGCGTGGCCCAATGAAAATTGGGCCAGTATTACAATCATGTAATACTGTTAAAATGTATATTGTATACATGCTTTTAGGGGACAAATATTAGTTTAGATAATAAAAAATGTGCCCAATATAATCTGACTCCTGGTGTAAACCACACCCACTCTAATAATTTAATCGTCATTTATATCATTATGACAATAAATACCATGAAATGTTGTGATATTGTGATTTTGCCCAGCCCTACTTAATTCACAATACAAACCTACCTGTGTCATAGACAGACAGTTAGATAGATACACAGAAACAAAGACACACACATAGACAGAAACAAAGATCTGCTCCATAGACTCCCATCTAAACTAGCAACAGAAAAACCTTTCCTTTTTCCTTCTCTTCTTATATTTGTAAATTGTCTCCTCCTCTTTGTAAATCTGACTCCTGTAATAAAAACAAAAAAACCAAACAGTACTTTGGGGCATGGAGTGTAGCATAGCTGCCAGTTACTCAGCAAGTAATTGAGAGCTACATGCTAATTAGCATGATAACTCAATGAAAACATGGAATTCAAACAAATATCTTTCAACAAGCACACTACTACCCAATGAAAACATGGTTTATCATAAATGTTTGACTTTTCTAATTGTATTCTGTGATATATTGTCACTTCAAATACTGCATAAATACATGCTTGTGAAACATGCTTGAGTTGATCTGTTTTTTTCTATAATGAGGGGGTGCAAAAACCCAAAAACATAAATTGCCCTTGACAGAGACAGACTGTAACACACGTACAGTAGGTATAACCATGACACAATAATAGATATTCCATTCATTCTTGGCCATTGTGCAGTACTTTTTGTCGATTTGTCAAAAGCATTTGATGTTGTTGATCACACACTGCATCATAATGGTTTTGATTCCAACACTTGTAAATGGTTTCAGAATTATTTATCTGGAAGACAATTATGTTTCAAAATCCGAAATGCCTGTTTTGAGCATCTACCAATCACAAAAGGTTTAAAAAAATAAATAAAAATTACATTAATGACATATCCATCACTATGCAGACGATACTATTGTTTACTGTTTTCAGATTCTCCTCAATCAGCTCTTACGAATCTCCAAGCCTCTCCAAACCTCTTTCAACGTGCAACGTGTGCTCACCGACCTAAAATGTGTTTTAAATGCACATAAAACAACGTTTAGGCTTTAAAATTGAGGAAGTTCAAGAGTATAAATATCTTGGCATCTGGATAGATGAAAATTGTCATTTTAAACATCATATTGATACTCTTGTAAATAAATTATGGCAGAACATTAGGTTTTTATATAGTAATGGAGCCAGCTTCCCCCTGCTGTACAGGACAATGATTATTGAAGCAGTTTTTCTGTCTGTTTTAGACTTTGGTGACATGATCTATACACACGCAGCCTCTTCCACCCTCAAACCCCTGGACTCTGTATGTCATTCTGCCCTCTGTTTTATTGCTGGTTATGCTTATGGTACCCATCATTGCACACTGTACGTGAAGGTTGGCCGGTCTTCTCTATCAGAGAGACGTGATAAGCAAATTGTTTTACTTACAAAGCCCTTACGGGTAAACTCCCATCTTATTTATCTTCTCTTCTGGTTAGCTCAGTCGGTACCTACCAAACTCTGTCACATAATTATTCGTCACTCCTTGTACCAAATGTTCATTCCGAACTTGGAACAACCGCCTTTGGATTCCATGCTCCTGTGACCTGGAATAAGATGCAGTGCACTTTAAAGCTGGACAATTTTATAAGCTATAGACAATTTGGAAATAAGATTGTCAACCTTCTTAGAACAGAGTTCAACTGTTTCAAGTGATGAGGTCTATGCCTTTCTATTTGAATGAAAGGTGGTGTTTTGTTTAACATTGTATTTACTTGCTATGTTCTAATTCTTGATGTACACTCAGGTCTCTCTTGAAAATGAGATTCTATCTCAATGGGATTCACCTGATTAAATAATAAATTGAAAAAAATAAATGAAGGTAGACAAAGGAAAGACGTCATTCATTTCAATACACACTCCTGGGATAGCTTAGCATTGTCTATACAAATCGACAGCAAAATGACGAGTACTGTAGGAACAATGATGAAACAAGAGCAAGCAACTCATTTCCAACACTGCTCTGGGACAATAAGCCTCTAGACACACACGTATGAACAAACAAACAACACAGTCTCGAAACAAGCTTGTGTATCACTATCCACAACCAAATACTTGCACATACAAGCACACGAAGAAATGTTTTTTTTCTAACTAATTTCTCCCTGACAAATGTTAACGGACAGTTGCCTTGTGCAAAAAATGGTCCTTTGAAAGCTCCTTACATAATCTTCTTCTTTTCGTTTTCACCATAGATAGATACAACTTTTAGACTGTTAGAGACAGCCTTCGTCAATATAGTTTTAATAAAGAACATTATTTGTATGTATCAACATTAAGGTATGTTCTGGTGTTTGTGTGTGTGTGTGTGTGTGTGTGTGCGTGTGTGTGTGCGTATATATGTGCAAGTGTGTTTGTGCATGACCTTTGCACAATTGATTTATGTAGCAGAAGAGCATTACTGCTGCAGACATTTAACACTGCTTCTAAAGCAATGAGCCAGAGCTGGATGCATCATCTACTTCAGTGATTTTCAACCACTGTGCCGCGGCACACTAGTGTGCCGTGAGAGATCGTCAGGTATGCCGTCGGAAATGATCCAATTTCACTTAATTGTTCCAAAAAATATTATTTAGTTACTGCAAATAATTTGCCATGGTTGAGCGTCTGTGACCTGAATAAATTGTCGTATTTTGTTGTTTGTCGTTTTTCCGGGTCCGGTTCTGGGGAAACAAAGAAGATGCGGGTCGGATCGTGCGTTTTATATCATAGTTATTATAGGGTATGCGGGTTCGGGTCGGGCTGCAGGTCTTGTGCCGTCGGGTTATACGTATGTGCGGATGGCGGGTTCGGTATTGCACGTCGTGGGTTTTGAAAATCAGACCCGTGCAGGAATGAATTTTCTGTTAAATGTGTGTTACAATAAAAAAGCTTTTATAATGTTGTTGTGCTGGCGTGGCTTGCACATGCTGAGTTGTAAGCCTATGCCTAACGAATTTAATATAATTGCTGACACCGAATGAGACATTTTAAATGTTGTAATTTTTTTATATTTACATAATATTGTAGCGACCCTGTCATTGGTTGGCCTGGCCGTCAATCTGCTCTCCGCCAACCCGGGGCTTGCATGGAGGCAGGTACTTGCGGGTTGGCGGAGGGGAGGGGTGAGGGCGGACCTGCAGGGATTAGGACAGACGCTTCTGATGTCCTCAGTGAGCTCAGAGTAAAGTTCTCCTTGATGTTTGTTCTGTTCCAGAGGGCTGAGGAGGACGCACACGCTTTTCTAGACAAGGAGCTGAAGAAGCTCTGGAGCGTCCTCTTCCTACATTACCCACAATGCTCAGAGAGTCAGAGGGAGGAGGAGGAGGAGGTGGTGGATGGTAAGAAGAAGGAGCAGAGGAGGCGCGCCATAGAGGGAGTGGTAGACATCACAAAGCTCTGCCTGATGGAGATGAACCGGGAGGACCTGGCCGACGCACTGTGGAGCGGTAAGAGACTCTTACTTTGAAAACAGAGAAGAGACTCTTATTTTTAAAACTGAGAATAGACTTATTTTGGTGAGCAGTAAGTCTCTTGTTTGTTTATTCAGACTAAATTAGATTATGGTATATTTCTACATTTCTATCTTGTAGATATCTTTCCTCCTGGAGGTTAAATGGCCAATCATATTGCTGTGTAAATATCATGTATAATATATGTCTTCTGTTGTTTTCTCATGTAGAAACTGATGCTGTTGAGTGCCAACATAAACTCAAGTCTCATCTGATGCAGAAGTTCAGGCGTGTGTTTGAGGGAATCGCTAAAGCAGGACAGGCAAGAGATCTGAATGACTTCTACACAGAGCTCTACATCACAGAGAGAGGCAGTGGAGACGTCAACAAGGAACATGAGGTCAGACTGATTGAAACAGCTTCCAGGAAACCAGCCAAGGAGGAAACACCAATCAAATGTGAAGACATCTTTAAACCCTTACCTGGACAAGATCAAGAAATCAGAACAATAGTGACCACTGGAGTGGCTGGCATTGGTAAAACCGTCCTAACACACAAGTTCACTCTGGACTGGGCTGAAGGCAAAGCCAACCAGGACATACACTTCACATTTCCCTTCACTTTCAGAGACCTGAATTTACTGAAAGGAGAGAGTTTAGCTTGGTGGAACTTCTTCATCACTTCTTTATTGAAACCAAAGAAGCAGGAATCTGCAGATACGACCGGTTCCAAGTTGTCTTCATCTTGGATGGTCTGGATGAGTGTCGACTTCCTCTGGACTTCCAGAACAACCAGATCTTGACTGATGTCACAGAGTCCACCTCGGTGGACGTGTTGCTGACAAACCTCATCAGGGGCGACCTGCTCCCCTCCGCTCGCATCTGGATAACCACACGCCCTGCGGCAGCCAATCAGATCCCTGCTGAGTGTGTTGGCATGGTGACAGAGGTGAGAGGGTTCACCGACCCACAGAAGGAGGAGTACTTCAGGAAGAGATTCAGAGAGGAGACGCTGGCCAGCAAAATCATCTCCCACATCAAGAAATCACGAAGCCTCCACATCATGTGTCACATCCCAGTCTTCTGTTGGATCGGTGCTACAGTTCTGGAGGTCCTCTTCAAAACATCCCAGAGAGGAGAAGACATGCCCAAGACCGTGACTCAGATGTACATCCACTTCCTGAGGGTTCAGTCCATACAGGGAGACAAGAAGTATCATGGGAGAGCTGAAACAGATCCACACTGGAGCTCAGAGAGCAAGAAGATCATTGAGTCTCTGGGAAAACTGGCTTTTGACCAGCTGGAGAAAGGCAACCTGATCTTCTACGAGGCAGACCTGGCAGAGTGTGGCATCGATATCAGAGCAGCCTCAGTGTACTCAGGAGTGTTCACCCAGATCTTTAAAGAGGAGTGTGGGCTGTACCAGGACAAGGTGTTCTGCTTCGTCCATCTGAGCATCCAGGAGTTTCTGGCTGCCCTTTATGTCTTTCTGTCCTTCAGCAACACTGGTGTCAACCTGCTCTCAGAAGAACAACCAAACTCTAGGGAAGAACTCCTCCACCTCCACCAGAGTGCTGTGGACAAGGCCTTACAGAGTGAGAACGGACACCTGGACTTGTTCCTCCGCTTCCTCCTGGGCCTCTCTCTGAAGACCAATCAGATTCTCCTACGAAGTCTACTGCGACAGACAAAAGCAAGCTCACAGACCAATAAGAAAGCAGTCAGTTACATCAAGGAGAAGATAAGTGGAGATCTCTCTCCAGAGAGAAGCATCAATCTGTTCCACTGTCTGAATGAGCTGAACGACCGTTCTCTAGTGGAGGAGATCCAACAGTACCTGACATCAGGAAGTCTCTCCAGAGAAGGTCTCTCCCCTGCTCAGTGCTCAGCTCTGGCCTTCATCTTACTGACATCAGAAGAGGATCTGGACGTGTTTGACCTGAAGAAATACTCTGCTTCAGAGGAGGGTCTTCTGAGGCTGCTGCCGGTGGTCAAAGCCTCCAAAACATCTCTGTAGGTTCACTAATAACATGTATTACAATACACACAACACAATATACATAACACTAGAATATAAATGTCATAATAATATACTAAACGTCTCTGTAGGTTCACTAATAACATTTATTACAACACACACATCATAATATACATAATACTAGAATATACAAGTGATAATAATATACTAAACATTATTTAATTCAAAACATCAATGCACTATTCAATATTTATTGACACCCAATACATCTGTAGCAATGTCTCTTGTTGCCACCATGCCACGTTCCATGGCTTGATCGGGTTCTTGATGGGGAAGGAGTGATCTCAGTGGGAATAATGCTCAACAGTCTGTTAATAGCAACGTAACTTCGCCCACTTGGCTTAATAATGAAAACATAAACATTTATATTCGGCGTCTTGGGTTATGGAGTCGGCCTCGTGTCGGGTCCTGCTGCTCCATCCGTCCCCAGCCTCCTACTGTGGGGAGAGTAACCAGGTGTCAAATAAATACCATCCGGCTAATTATACTCATCCCCTACAGCTGCGTCAATCTCAGCCATTTTGCCGCTCGGCTCCCCTTGTCTCAGCCCCCCGGCGCTAAACCACGGCCCCTCGTATACCACAACATCATACTAGTTTATTGATCTCATATATTAACATTATCTAGACTAATAAAACATAAAGCCACAGTTCCTAACATGTTCCTGTTTATTCTGTGTGAAGGCTGAATGGCTGTCATCTGTCAGAGAGATGCTGTGAAGCTCTGGCCTCAGTTCTCAGCTCCAACTCCTCTAGTCTGAGAGAGCTGGACCTGAGTACCAATGATCTGCAGGATTCAGGAGTGAAGCTGCTCTCTGCTGGACTGGGGAGTCCACACTGTACACTGGAAACTCTCAGGTCAGCTTTACTCAATGTGCCAACACTTACACCACCAGGCTCAATGTCAGGAGACATTTAACAGATTACAAAAGGAAAATGTCAAAACTTTACATTCACACCGTGCCCAAATATAGAATATTTATGAGAATAAATCATCTGTGTGTGTGTGTGTGTGTGTGTGTGTGTGTGTGTGTGTGTGTGTGTGTGTGTGTGTGTGTGTGTGTGTGTGTGTGTGTGTGTGTGTGTGTGTGTGTGTGACTCTTCCATTATGAATATAAACAGAAACACTAAATATATTAATAGTGCCCCCCACACTTTTCCCAGCATATGGGACAGTGGTGCTTAAGAGGTTAACAGATTTGCATTCATAAAAGTTCACAGTTCTGAATTAATGAACTGAATATATTATGTTCAAAGGAACAATTTAACATATTTCTATTTTTGTTGCCATGACAATAAGGTGTAAGTTATATTCTTCTCCAGTTTATATTGAAGGTGTATGTTGTATTACAATCTTTATCATGTAGTCAGACTGTAAGGCTGACTTTAGAGTTGTTTAGTAAACTTTAATAACAGCCTCTTTGCAAAACATTGCTTTTTGTGGGAAGTATAATGATACGTCTTGTCTCTGGGGCAACACCTATAAGAGCTACTTACAACGTATATGCATAATACAAAAAAGAGTAATAAGGATAATAAATTATGTTGGATATCGTGAGCATACCAATAGATTGTATTTAAAATCACAGACTTTGAAATTCATGGATCTAGTGAGATTTAGAACTGCACACATGATGTTTGAAGCAAGAAGTAATTTACTTCCAGGTAAACTTCAACATATTGTAGCGACCCTGTCATTGGTCGGCCTGGCCGTCACTCTGATCTCCGCCAACCCGGGGCTTGCATGGAGGCGGGTACTCATGCGGGCCTGCGGGTTGGCGGAGGGGAGGGGTGAGGGCGGACCTGCAGGGATTAGGAGGGGAAGTCTAGAAGTTTCTAGTAGTTTTTCACACAGTTGTTGCGCTGTGACTGTGATATACAATAAAGTACCGTGACGTTTGAGATATTCTTTCTCCAATTGATATCGATGGTATAAGGTGTATGTTGTATTACAATCTTATTGTACTCATTATCATGTAGTCAGACTGTAAGGCTGATTTTAGAGCCACTCTTAAAAGTATGTGTATTTCAGTCTGCGGGGTGACTGTGGAATGGACTAGATGAAGAGATCAAGCAAAGCAATAGAATATCACAGTTTAAATACAAATATAAGAAAATAATTGTGGAGAAATACAGAAATGAGGAGGGTAGATGATAGTGTTGATGCTGATTTAATGATGAAACTATTTGCAAGAGTAGTGCATTGTGTGAGGATGTAAATATGATGTATTGATGTCAATATTTCTCTTTTTTGATGTATAAGATATATATTTATGATTGTATATAACACTGTTGCTGTAGGGCCAGGACATGATAAGCATTTAGCTTCTTCCTGCTCCTTCTCCAACACATCCATTCTTTTGTTTTGGTTTTTATGACGGAGATTGTTTGACTTCTTTTTTTATGTCTGGTGTTTTTTCTTCTGTTTTATTGTGATCTTTTAATGTTGATGTTCCAGACAAAGGAAAGAAAGATAGGAAAAATACTTTACATCTTTTGACATTGATTAACATTAAAGATAAATTTTTTAATAGCTGAACTTCTCCCTTGATTCAATATGGAAAAGTAAAAGACTTATTTTAATCTCAGTTCCTAACGTGTTCCTGTTTATTTTGTGTGAAGGCTGAATGGCTGTCATCTGTCAGAGAGATGCTGTGAAGCTCTGGCCTCAGTTCTCAGCTCCAACTCCTCTAGTCTGAGAGAGCTGGACCTGAGTACCAATGATCTACAGGATTCAGGAGTGAAGCTGCTCTCTGCTGGACTGGGGAGTCCACACTGTACACTGGAAACTCTCAGGTCAGCTTTACTCAATGTGCCAACACTTACACCACCAGGCTCAATGTCAGGAGACATTTAACAGATTACAAAAGGA
Source organism: Coryphaenoides rupestris (assembly GCA_002895965.2). Taxonomy (NCBI): domain Eukaryota; kingdom Metazoa; phylum Chordata; class Actinopteri; order Gadiformes; family Macrouridae; genus Coryphaenoides; species Coryphaenoides rupestris. The sequence continues at coordinate 105,210 of PIJE02001631.1, forward strand.
AAATGTAAAAACTTTAAATTCACACGCCAAAGATTAGAATATTTATGAATAAGTCACCCAGATGTGTGTGTGTGTGTGTGTGTGTGTGTGTGTGTGTGTGTGTGTGTGTGTGTGTGTGTGTGTGTGTGTGTGTGTGTGTGTGTGTGTGTGTGTGTGTGTGTGTGTGTGTGTGTGTGTGTGTGTAACTCTTCCATTATGAATATAAACAGAAACACTAAATATATTAATAGTGCCCCCCCACACTTTTCCCAGCATATGGGACAGTGGTGCTTAAGAGGTTAACAGATTTGCATTCATAAAAGTTCACAGTTCTGAATTAATGAACTGAATATATCATGTTCAAAGGAACAATTTAACATATTTCTATTTTTGTTGCCATGACAATAAGGTGTAAGTTATATTCTTCTCCAGTTTATATCGAAGGTGTATGTTGTATTACAATCTTTATCATGTAGTCAGACTGTAAGGCTGACTTTAGAGTTGTTTAGTAAACTTTAATAACAGCCTCTTTGCAAAACATTGCTTTTTGTGGGAAGTATAATGATACGTCTTGTCTCTGGGGCAACACCTATAAGAGCTACTTACAACGTATATGCATAATACAAAAAAGAGTAATAAGGATAATAAATTATGTTGGATATCGTGAGCATACCAATAGATTGTATTTAAAATCACAGACTTTGAAATTCATGGATCTAGTGAGATTTAGAACTGCACACATGATGTTTGAAGCAAGAAGTAATTTACTTCCAGGTAAACTTCAACATATTGTAGCGACCCTGTCATTGGTCGGCCTGGCCGTCACTCTGATCTCCGCCAACCCGGGGCTTGCATGGAGGCGGGTACTCATGCGGGCCTGCGGGTTGGCGGAGGGGAGGGGTGAGGGCGGACCTGCAGGGATTAGGAGGGGAAGTCTAGAAGTTTCTAGTAGTTTTTCACACAGTTGTTGCGCTGTGACTGTGATATACAATAAAGTACCGTGACGTTTGAGACGGCAACTCATGTCTGCGCGTCATCACTTGGGGCAGACATTACATTGGTGTCAGAAGTAAAAAAAAAAAAAAAAAGACTGTGTATTCCGGTCGGGGATAGCTTTTAGCTTCAGTTAGCGGTAGCATTAGTTTGCGTGCGGCATGGATGACTACGGCGGGACGAGAGTGAAGAGAGAGGAGGCGGAAGATGGAGAAGAGGAAGGAGCAGGCGGGTGGTCGGGGGACATGGCCAAAGAATTCAGCCTGGAAAAGACGGCTTTGAAGCTAGCCGCCGGTCGAGGCATGAACTATTCAAAGGCATCCAGAAACAGCTGAAGAGCTTCCTAGGACTGGCCTCGTACTACAGGAGGTTCGTACGGGGTTTCTCCTGCACTGCTGCCCCTCTGTATCGGCTGCTACAGAAAGACAGAGACTTTGTGTGGACTGAGCAGTGTCAGGGGGCGTTCAACCGCCTTCAGCGCGCTCTGAGTGAGGCTCCGGTGCTGGCCCCTGCCGACCCCACCTTGCTTTTCATACTGGACTCAGACGCTAGCGCCGTGGGTGTGGGAGGTGTGCTTTCCCAGGTGGGACCCGAAGGAGAGAGGGTGTTGGCGTACTTCAGCCGGGCGTTCAACAAGGCTGAGCGCAGCTACTGCGTCACCCGCAGGGAGCTTTTGGCCGTAGTGCTGTCAATTCGGCACTTCAAATACTACCTGTGTGGCCTGCCCTTCCTGGTGAGAACTGACCACTCCGCTCTCCAGTGGCTCATGACATTCAAGGAGCCAGAAGGGCAGGTTGCCAGATGGTTGGAGGAGCTTCAGGCGTACAACTTCAGCATGGAACACCGGGCCGGGGCTCGCCACACCAACGCAGATGCACTCTCCCGCCGGCCGTGCGCTGCGGACGGGTGCAACTACTGTGAAAAGAGGGACACCCGAGAGAGAGAGCTGCAGGCAGAGGAGGAAGACTGTGCCGAGGAGCGACAAGTCAAAGAGCTCGTTTGCCGAGTGCTGCAGACAGTGGAGGTTGCAGAGTGGAGACAACAGCAGGAGCAGGACGCAGACCTGCAGCCTGTATTACAGTGGGTGGAGACGCAGCAACGACCACCGTGGGAGGAGGTAGCAGTATCCTCCACCACAACCAAGGGACTGTGGTCCAAGTTTGAGGCTCTGCGTCTGTGTCAGGGCGTGCTGCAGCGGGCCTGGAAGGAGCCAGCAACGGGGGAGGAGAGGTGGCAGTTGGTGGTCCCCAAGGGCCTGCAGGAGGTGGTGCTTAAGGCCATGCATGGAGCAGCAGGGTCTGAGCATTTTGGAGTCACGAAGACACTCCGGCGGCTCCGTCAGGGTTTCTATTGGGGCCAGTACCGAAGGGATGTCGAGGACTTTTGCCGGCGCTGTGATCCTTGCACAGCCCGTAAGGGTCCCCCTGGTCGCTCACACGCTCCCCTCCAGCAGTTTCCAGTGGGGGCCCCCATGGAAAGAGTGGCGGTGGATATTGTGGGCCCGTTTCCCCGCTCAGACCGGGGTAACCGATACGTCCTCTCCGCCATAGACTACTTTACCAGATGGCTAGAGGCATATGCTCTCCCAGACCAGGAGGCAGAGACAATAGTAGATGCCCTGGTCGAGGGCATTTTCAGCCGGTTCGGAGTGCCAGATAACATTCACAGTGACCAGGGGAGGAACTTCGAGTCTCGGGTGTTCAGCGCCATGTGTGAGCGTCTAGGCATACACAAGACCCGTACCACCCCCTTGCATCCCCAGAGCGATGGCTTGGTGGAGAGATTTCACCGTACCCTGGGCCAACAGCTGGCTATCACCACTTCTCAACACCAGCGAGACTGGGATCAGCATCTGCCCTTGGTGCTCATGGCATGCAGGAATCGACTGCATGCACGCCAGCCCTTCTCATGATGGGAAGAGAGCTGCGCACCACGGCAGAGTTGGTTTTTGGCCGGCCACCTGATTCCCCAGACATTCCCCCCGGTCTTGAGTATGCCAGGAGGCTTCAAGACCGCCTTGAGTCAGCCCACACGTTTGCCCAAGGGCAGCAACAGAGTGCCGGTGTGAGGCAAAAACGTAACTATGATGTGAGGGTCCAAGGCAGACACTTTTTGCCTGGAGAACTAGTCTGGGTTTACAACCCACAGAGAAAGAAGGGCCGGTGCCCTAAGCTCGACAGCAAGTGGGTAGGGCCCTGCCGTGTTCTGGAGAGGTTGGGGGAGGTGGTTTACAGGATGCAGCTGCCTCCCAAGGGACGGAGGGTGGCATTGCACAGGGACAGACTGGCTCCTTACAGAGGGGGCTCTTTCCCCCACACTCAGGGGGCACCGGTATCCTCACCCTGCCCTTTTTCCCCCCAACCTGGTCCTTTCCCTGCCCTCCTGTCATTGGTACCACAGGGGGCCCCGGTGACTGTTGACTCAGCTCCCTCGTCTGTTCCCCTTTCCCCAGCACCTGAATTCCCGGCATCGGGCCCCTTGTCGCCAACATTCCAGGTGACACGGCCGCGCAGGCAGGGAAGGCCCCCAGACCACCTCAGGGACTTTGTCTGGTCCCTTGGGGGTGAGGAACTGTAAAGAAGTTCACGAATAGAGCCAACACTGAGGGTTGTGCTCCCACGATGGGTCAAGTTGTGGAACCTCTGGCCCTGGTTCCCATTTAAAAAAAAATGATAAAAAAAAAATGATGTACTGTGATTTTGTTGTCCTTTCTGCAGTTTTTGTTTGTGTAGTTGGTCAGACAAAAGTCAAGTTTACAGTTGGTCCATACCATTAGTTGGGTTTATTGTATTTCTTTTGCATTCTGTACGTTGGGGTTGGTCAGGGACTTTGGGGGGTGTTGGTAAATGCCTAGAAATGTTGGGAGATAAAAGTTTTTAGCGGCTCTGGGAGAAGAGGATTTGTTCGTCCCTCGGGGCGAGGGACTTTGTACAGGGGGGGGTAATGTAGCGACCCTGTCATTGGTCGGCCTGGCCGTCACTCTGCTCTCCGCCAACCCGGGGCTTGCATGGAGGCAGGTACTCATGCGGGCCTGCGGGTTGGCGGAGGGGAGAGGTGAGGGCGGCCCTGCAGGGATTAGGAGGGGAAGTCTAGAAGTTTCTCGTAGTTTTTACACACAGTTGTTGCGCTGTGACTGTGATATACAATAAAGTACCGTGACGTTTGAGACGGCAACTCATGTCTGCGCGTCATCACTTGGGGCAGACATTACAATATGTTCAAGGATAGAGAGGGAAGGTACGACTTAAGAAGGAAAGATAACTTAAAACAGCCTTGTGTCCGCACCACTCTTAAAAGTATGTGTATTTCAGTCTGCGGGGTGACTGTGGAATGGACTAGATGAAGAGATCAAGCAAAGCAATAGAATATCACAGTTTAAATACAAATATAAGAAAATAATTGTGGAGAAATACAGAAATGAGGAGGGTAGATGAAAGTGTTGATGCTGATTTAATGATGAAACTATTTGCAAGAGTAGTGCATTGTGTGAGGATGTAAATATGATGTATTGATGTCAATATTTCTCTTTTTTTGATGTATAAGATATATATTTATGATTGTATATAACACTGTTGCTGTAGGGCCAGGACATGATAAGCATTTAGCTTCTTCCTGCTCCTTCTCCAACACATCCATTCTTTTGTTTTGGTTTTTATGACGGAGATTGTTTGACTTTTTTTTATGTCTGGTGTTTTTTCTTCTGTTTTATTGTGATCTTTTAATGTTGATGTTCCAGACAAAGGAAAGAAAGATAGAAAGAAAGAATACTTTACATCTTTTTGACATCTGACTATTAACATTTAAAGATTAAACAAAATTATTAGCTGAACTTCTTGATTCAATATGGAAAAAGTAAAAGACTTATTTTAATCTCAGTTCCTAACATGTTCCTGTTTATTCTGTGTGAAGGCTGAATGGCTGTCATCTGTCAGAGAGATGCTGTGAAGCTCTGGCCTCAGTTCTCAGCTCCAACTCCTCTAGTCTGAGAGAGCTGGACCTGAGTACCAATGATCTGGATGATTCAGGAGTGGAGCTGCTCTCTGCTGGACTGGGGAGTCCACACTGTACACTGGAAACTCTCAGGTCAGCTTTACTCAATGTGCCAACACTTACACCACCAGGCTCAATATCAGAAGACAGAACATATTGGCATTCATAAAAGTACAAATACACACCAGTAAATACATAATTTCCTCAGGAATAAGCTCCTTAACAGTTTTGTCCATTATAGTATAAGGGCTACGTTATATTCGTACACTTTGTTAATCGTTAATGTATTATTTAGCATCTATATAGATTGATATCACACAGAGCAGTATAAGTGGGGTTGTGTTATTAAAGGAAGGAATGAGTGTATTTGTGATATGAGGCCCCCTTGTGTCCGAGGCCGGTACGATGGACAGGACGTTATTTAGGGAGGAGGTCAGGGAGTCAGCGGGGAGTCCTGGGTTAGACGTGGGAGCACTATAGTTTGATGACCGCACCACTAACACACAATATTCCCAGTAGAAAAGTAAGAATTGAAAGGAACATTTATGTGGGTAACTTATGTTCTTAGTTTGCGGATGCTTTAAAGAAGAACCATCCTTTTTTGTTGGTGAACTTGAGACCGAAGGCTCTAACTTCTCGTCAGGTCAATCTGGCGGTGGTGAGGGTCTGACATAATAACCCTGTCTCTAACCGGGACACTGGTCATATTTATAGTCTGACAGAAGTTATGGCATCATAGCTGCTAGAAAGTGTATGTTGTGTTATATTATAATTATAAGTTAGGTGGAATTTAGAGTTGTTTAGTGAAGTTTAACAACAACTTCTTAAAACTGTGTCTTTTCATGGGAACTTCAATGATAACCTTTGCTGAATATTTGTACATATTTTTGACATCTAACTATTAAAGATCACATTTTTTTTAATTGGCTAAACTTCTCTTTGATTCATAGTGGAAAAAGTAAAAGACGTATGTTCTAAGATTTGTGTGTGTCTATGTGTGTGTGTGTGTCTGTGTAACTATTACATGATAAATATGAACAATAACACAAAATATATTAATAATGCCCCCCCCCACACACACACACACACACACACACACACTTTTCCCAGCATATGGGACAGTGGTGCTTAAGAGGTTAACAGATTTGCATTCGAACAATTTAACATATTTCTATTTTTATTGCCATGACAATAAGGTGTAAGTTATATTCTTCTCCAATTGATATCGATGGTATAAGGTGTATGTTGTATTACAATCTTATTGTACTCATTATCATGTAGTCAGACTGTAAGGCTGATTTTAGAGCCACTCTTAAAAGTATGTGTATTTCAGTCTGCGGGGTGACTGTGGAATGGACTTGATGAAGAGATCAAGCAAAGCAATAGAATATCACAGTTTAATTACAAATATAAGAAAATAATTGTGGAGAAATACAGAAATGAGGAGGGTAGATGATAGTGTTGATGCTGATTTAATGATGAAACTATTTGCAAGAGTAGTGCATTGTGTGAGGATGTAAATATGATGTATTGATGTCAATATTTCTCTTTTTTTGATGTATAAGATATATATTTATGATTGTATATAACACTGTTGCTGTAGGGCCAGGACATGATAAGCATTTAGCTTCTTCCTGCTCCTTCTCCAACACATCCATTCTTTTGTTTTGGTTTTTATGACGGAGATTGTTTGACTTCTTTTTTTATGTCTGGTGTTTTTTCTTCTGTTTTATTGTGATCTTTTAATGTTGATGTTCCAGACAAAGGAAAGAAAGATAGAAAGAAAGAATACTTTACGTCTTTTTGACATCTGACTATTAACATTTAAAGATAAAAAAAATTTAATTAGCTGAACTTCTTGATTCAATATGGAAAAAGTAAAAGACTTATTTTAATCTCAGTTCCTAACATGTTCCTGTTTATTCTGTGTGAAGGCTGAATGGCTGTCATCTGTCAGAGAGATGCTGTGAAGCTCTGGCCTCAGTTCTCAGCTCCAACTCCTCTAGTCTGAGAGAGCTGGACCTGAGTAACAATGATCTACAGGATTCAGGAGTGAAGCTGCTCTCTGCTGGACTGGGGAGTCCACACTGTACACTGGAAACTCTCAGGTCAGCTTTACTCAATGTGCCAACACTTACACCACCAGGCTCAATGTCAGGAGACATTTAACAGATTACAAAAGGAAAATGTCAAAACTTTACATTCACACCGTGCCCAAATATAGAATATTTATGAGAATAAATCATCCATTAGTGTGTGTGTGTGTGTGTGTGTGTGTGTGTGTGTGTGTGTGTGTGTGTGTGTGTGTGTGTGTGTGTGTGTGTGTGTGTGTGTGTGTGTGTGTGTGTGTGTGTGTGTGTGTAGCTTGTCTGGCTGTCTGGTCACACAGGAAGGCTGTGCTTCTCTGGCCTCAGCTCTGAGCTCCAACCCCTCCCATCTGAGAGAGCTGGACCTGAGCTACAATCACCCAGGAGACTCAGGAGTTACGCTGCTCTCTGCTGGACTGGAGGATCCACGCTGGAGACTGGACACTCTCAGGTATGGAGAGGACAGCTCAGCACTCAGGGACAATGTCTCCTACAAGGATCCAAGCAGCCGCTAGATGGAGTGTCTTCAAAACGCAGCTGTAACTCATGTTGTGTACAAAGTGATGATGCAGCAGATGATGAATATGAATGTTTCCATGTTTAGAGACAACATCTCTCTTTGTTTCCCCCCCAGTGTGGAGCACGGTGGAGTGTGGAGGCTGAAACCAGCTCTAAAGAAGTGTAAGTGTGTGTTTAGTTTGATTCATCACAACACACACTAACTATTTAGATGGAACGTCCGTCCACACAGCAGGAGGTGACGTCCGTTCATTCAAATCCTCCTGGGAATGAAGATGATGGTTGACATCATGTACCTTACGTATATTAATATGGTTAACCATCACAATCACTATTAATCCTACTTGTGTCAACTCCAATAGGTGGTAATATTGTGATGTAATGTTAGTTATTCATTAGGATTATTCAGAGTATTATTATTATTAATAGACATAATCATATCATAATCATGATACTAACATCATGAATAATAGTAATAATGTGAGAATGTTATATTCTATATACAAATATTATTTAATTATGTTATAAACAATATATTAATGTTATTACTAATTACTTTATTATTATTAGTATTATTGATCATGTCATTACATTGGACACAATACACAACATAATAATCACAATACTAGGAATCATAATTATATGTGTACTTTATACATCATAATAAATATAATCTGAGTATTATGGGGAGAGAGAGAGGTAGAGGTAGAGGGAGAGGGAGAGGGAGAGGGAGGGAGAGAGAGGGAGAGAGAGGTAGAGAGAGGGGGAGAGAGAGAGAGAGAGAGAGAGAGAGAGAGGTTGTAGAGAGAGAGAGAGAGGTGTAGAGAGAGAGAGAGAGAGGTGTAGAGAGAGAGAGAGAGAGAGAGAGAAGAGAGAGAGAGAGAGAGGTGAGTTGGGTAAGACAAGAGAGAAGATGTGAGAGAGGTGGGGGGTTTTTGTAGACAGGTTGCATTACATTTGGACATAAT
>PIJE02001632.1:0-5000 GCA_002895965.2 Coryphaenoides rupestris
TGGCGCTAACGCTGACGCCGACGCTAAAGCTAAGTAGCGCCGAGCGTGCCGGCCTCGCAGTGGCGTGTCATTAGCATTCATTGTACCCCTATAAGCTAGAGTAATTACCGGCCCGAGTGCAGCAAGGAAGAGCCGTTTACACCGCTAGTCATTTGATTTGCATCTACGCTAATAACTTCTTTTGTGCGTGTTTATGTGCCGTGTCAGAACACAAGCGCCGTTTGGCTGCGGGGGCAAAAGAAAGAGAGAGAGAGAGAGAGAGAGAAGAGAGAGAGAGAGAGAAAAGAGAGAGAGAACCCTTTTAAAATTCTGAGATTGAGTTGCCTTTCGCTTTCAGCACTCGGAGCTCTCAATCTGCTCGAGTGTTTCGCATTAGCATCGGCCGCCAGACCAAAGTGCCGCCGCTTTTTTTTCCGAAAGGGAATTTTGCGGAATCAAATAAATGGAGCTAAACGTGGCGACGGCCCCACGTTAGTATTATTAATAATAATAAGAATAAACACAAAGTATGACCTTCAAACCGCTAAAATAAACACAACACATCAACGGGGGCCTTCTTGGTCGTGTCACACTGGGGTCGAGTCGTTTAACGCAGATGGGAATTAAGTAATGTAACTTTAAGATGTATTAGTTTATTAGTAACCCTCACCCGCTCAGAGGTACCTTTGGATAAAGGTGAGTGCTGAATGAACGATGAATAATTATTACAACATTAATGTTAGAAGAAATGTGATCGCTTCAGTTAAAAGGTCACAGAGCAGATTTAAGTATTGTATAGAATAAATTCTTTGTTACTTCTTTCATCTGACCTGAGAGAGAGAGAGAGAGAGAGAGAGAGAGAGAGAGTTATAGAGGGAGAGGGAGGTAGCGAGAGGGGGAGAGAGAGAGAAAGAATGGGAGAGAGGGGGGAAAGAGGGAGAAATAGAGAGAATAGGAGAGTGAACGAGAGAGCGAGGGAGAGAGATAAGGAGAGAGAGGGAACGAGAGAGGGAGAGAGAGAGGGAGAAGGGGAGAGAATTAAATAGAGAGAGCGAGAGAGAGAAAGGGAGAGAGAGGGGGGGAGAGAGAGAGAGAGAGAAGGGGGGAGAGAGAAAGAGAGAGAGAGAGAGGAGAGACCTCAGCACCCCAGCTCCTGCTAGGCGTGGTGCTGTCCTGTTACAAAGCTCTCTCTCTCTCTCTCTCTCTCTCTCTCTCTCTCTCTCTCTCTCTCTCTCCTGATGACTGACAGACAACAGGGAGACACCACCACCACCCCACCCACCACCACCACCCCCCCCCCCAACCCCACCCAGCTGATGGAGGTGGCCGGGTTAAGACGAGGCCTTTTGTTCCCGGCGACAAAGACATCCTGTTTACCTGGCGCGGCGGAGGCCTTTCTTCTCCACGCGACTGTGACCCAACCGAAGCCGGCGTCCCTTTTGTCTCGCGGACAAACAGACGGCCCAACGCTCAGACGCGCTCCGCTGCACCTCAATGGTTCCCTCCCTCCGTTCCCTCCGTTCCCCTCCGGACGCCCGCCGCCGCCCGCCGCCGCCCGCCGCCGCAGGTCAAAATTCAACCGACGACGGAACGACAGAACACGGTTTCGAATGCGCACACAGCAGCAGGTTACACGGGAACGCCGGTCGTCCCGTCCCGTGCGCTTTTGAGGTCAAAACGACGGAGGAACAGAAGAAAAAAAAACGTCGGGCGAATTTAAATCGCTAAATTTACCGCACGCCGCCGCCGACGTCTGCTGCTATCAAACTGCAGTCCTCTGATTCAATATTTTTTTCTTCTTCCGCCCGACGACGATTTACACCCTCGCTACGCCACCCCCCCCCCCCCCCCCACCCTCAAGAGGTGGCTGACCTATTTTAGTTTTTTTTAATGCGTGGAAACCAAAAAAATTGTACCGTTGATGCAGCAGCAGCAGCAGCAGCATAAGAATGTGGAGGATATGTACTGCATGTGGGGGAGGTGGGGTGACGGAGGTGACAGAGGGCATTCTGGGGGATATTCTGGATATGGAGAGGATCTTCTCAATGACACACCACTAAGTAGGCCTACGTTTTCAATCATCAATAATCAGACACGCAGACACAATCAGACTCAATCAAACATTTGATTTTCCTGATACTTTATCTTCTATTTGATCTTCTCTCCTGGATTTTACAGGACATTACGTGTATTATATAACTTAATACATAAATACATCATACATGGACCACTCAACTCTTAACATATCATCATTCACCAGATTAATGGCATTGCATTTATATCATCGCTTTTATCCAAAGCGCTTTACAGTATTGCCTCACGTTCACCATTCATACACCGACGGCGGTGCCAACCATGCAAGGTAACAACCAACACGTCAGGAGCAGGTAGGGTTAGGTGGTGTCTTGCTCAGGGACACCTCCACACTTAGCTAGGAGGAGCAGGTAGGGTTAGGTGGTGTCTTGCTCAGGGACACCTCCACACTTAGCTAGGAGGAGCAGGTAGGGTTAGGTGGTGTCTTGCTCAGGGACACCTCCACACTTAGCTAGGAGGAGGAGCAGGTAGGGTTAGGTGGTGTCTTGCTCAGGGACACCTCCACACTTAGCTAGGAGGAGCAGGTAGGGTTAGGTGGTGTCTTGCTCAGGGACACCTCCACACTTAGCTAGGAGGAGCAGGTAGGGTTAGGTGGTGTCTTGCTCAGGGACACCTCCACACTTAGCTAGGAGGAGCAGGTAGGGTTAGGTGGTGTCTTGCTCAGGGACACCTCCACACTTAGCTAGGGGCAGCAGGTAGGGTTAGGTGGTGTCTTGCTCAGGGACACCTCCACACTTAGCTAGGAGGAGCAGGTAGGGTTAGGTGGTGTCTTGCTCAGGGACACCTCCACACTTAGCTAGGTAGCAGGAGCGCAGGTAGGGTTAGGTGGTGTCTTGCTCAGGGACACCTCCACACTTAGCTAGGAGGAGGGGGAGGAGCCCCCGGGGATCGAACCAGCGACCTTCCTGTTGCAGACAACCGCTCTTATACCTCCTGAGCTACTGCCGGCCACATACTGTATAACCAAACATCCATCACTTGGCATCCATCACTTTATATATAGTGTTGAGTATATATATATCCAAAGCTCACATTAGACCCATCCCCCGTATATCACGTTCCAGTCCTATCCCTCCAGTCCAGTTGGCTGTCCTCACGTCTCACTGAAGACGGGTCTCCTGTCGGTGGCCATTGTGGACATTAAACTCCATCGCTGGGCTCCCGCTCTGCCAAGAGGACTGAACTGTCCTTTCTGAATGTTTGGCTAAAAAAACTCCCCCCCCCCCCGAACCCACCCACCCACACACCACACACACACACATACACACACACACACACACACACACACACACGCACACACACACACACGCACACACACGCACACACACACACCAGCCAGACAAGTCAGTCAAGTCTCCCCTCCTGAAAGTCACCTGATGGCGGTGCTCTGGAGCCTGTCCAGCCCGTCTCTGACACGCCGTCCTAATCCTCCGCTAATGGTTAGCTCTGGCGGCGCGGGGCCCCGGGAGCCGCGGGCGCGTGGAAATCCCAGCCAGAGACGGGCCGACGCGCTTCAGGAGGTACCCAGCCAAGCGCAGCCCCCGACGCCCCGGACACCACACAACCACCCCCCCCGCCGCGGCTAACGCTACCGCTACCGCTTAAGCTGGAGCTGGAGCCGGAGCCGGAGCGTTAGCGCGCCGGCGTTAGCACGATCGCTGCCGTGCCGTTTCTAGCCGTGTGTGTGTGTGTCTCTCTCTCTCTCTCTCTCTCTCTCTCTCTCTCTCTCTCTCTCTCAAGGTGACACAGGAACACACACACACGCTGAAATACACAAAAACACACACACACACACACACACACAGTGAAACACATACTCTCACATATACACACACACAGGATCACACAACTTGTATAGAAACTCACAATTAAACACACACACACACACACACACACACACACACACACAGATTATACACTAATGCACACGCACACACACACACACACACACACACACACACACACACACACACACAGGCACAACACAAACACTTTCACGCACTGTCAACCATACACACACACACACACACACATTCACACACAAGCAAGTACACACACGCTCACACACAGACACACCCACACCCTGTGCTTACTTAGATGATACATTGAACAGGAAAGATGACCTTGTTGCTGTTGGAAAAATAATAAAAATGAAAACCCCACAGATCTGTCCCTCAGGCCTCCGAGGGTTCTGCCGGTGAATCCATCTCACGGTGCTCCCCGCTGGACTTCCTGTTGTCCTCGCCCTCCTTCCTGTCACAGTAAACGTGACGGACAGACAGATAGACAGTATATTTATGAAGTACACTGCACATCATTACATTTACATTTACATTTAGGGGCATTTGTCAGACGCTTTTATCCAAAGCGACTTACAAAGAGTACATTTGTTGAAAGAGAGACAGCAATATATCACTGTGGTACATAAAGATAAGAATAGAGCAGGTTTCAAGCATTCATAGTTACGAGGTTGCCTGCATAAGGACAAGACGTTTACTTTACACGTCATCTTTTAAATGATTGTCTTTAAAAGATGGGTCTTTTAAAAAGGGACTCCCGCCTGTTGTGAAGCACAGTGAACTGTCTTAGTGTTGGAATAAAGGTGCCTGTCATTCAGGAGCAGGTAGGGGTCAGAGGTCATCTGGCTCAGGGACGCCTACAGGTGAGAGTGTGGCCGTTGGGGTTTAGACACACACACACACACACACACACACACACACACACACACACACACACACACACACACACACACACACACACACACACAGAGACACACACACACACACACACACACAACACACCACACGAAGAGACACCACCACACACACAGACACACACAGACACACACGACACACACACACACACACAGACACACATACACACACACACGCACACACAGACACACAGACACATACACACACACACAC
>PIJE02001632.1:10000-11223 GCA_002895965.2 Coryphaenoides rupestris
TCCTTTAAAATGCGAGAGGAGAGCGTCTTGAGGCTCTGGCAAGATACCAGCGCCCAGACTCCAGCAGGATACTGGTAGCGTGGTCGTACTGGTGGTCTATACTGGATGTCTATACTGATAGGTCATACTGGTGGTCTATATTGGTAGGTCATACTGGTGGTCTAAACTGGTAGTCTATACTGGTCGGTCATACTGGTGGTCAATACTGGATGTCTATACTGATAGGTCATACTGGTGGTCTATATTGGTAGGTCATACTGGTGGTCTATATTGGTAGGTCATACTGGTGGTCTATATTGGTAGGTCATACTGGTGGTCTAAACTGGTAGTCTATACTGGTAGGTCGTAGTGGAAAGTTGTACTGGCTCAACACTGATGGTGGCTCATACTGGTATGTCACACACACTGGTAGTCTATACTGGTCGGTCATACTGGTGGTCTATACCGGTAGGTCACATTGGTAGAACGCAAATCTTACTAGTATACAGTAAACTACACTGGTGAAGGTAAACAAAATGAAACACGTCTACTTTCCTGTCTGTCATTAATACATTTCAAGTTTTAATGTTAAATCCTACTGGTAGGACTGGTTACACCAGTGTAAACACAGTCTCTCAGTATTGTAATACTGTTTTGCAACGCAGTACAGTACATTGCATCACATGTATTGTGTCTGACGACATATTGACCATATTGTGCAGATTAAAGTTTAAGTACCTCTCAACTCATGAATCCCCCCCCCACCCCCTAAGTACTAATACTATTACAGTGCACACAGTAGTATTACACACCCCCCCCCCCCCCCCCCCGACCTCCCCCCCCCCACCGTGGAAGATAGTAGAGGTATATACGGTACAGCGCAACCCCGCACCTCGCTCGTGCGTTAGTCTGGGTGCGTTTGTTTTTCGTGTTGTGGGGGCGCGTGGCGTGCGTGCGGGGCGTCCCGGCGCCCGGGGTCTGTTCCATTGTTGAGTTCTAGGAGGGCGGGAGAGGTGACCACCGACCTACCGGTAGTCAGCCGGGGGTGGTCAGCACCTCACCCCCACCCACCGGCGGGGTCGAGGGGGTGGTGGTGGTGTGACGTGCGTGTGGTGGTGGGTGGGTGGTGGGTTGGTGGGTGGTTGGTGAGGGGTCAACCAAAAAGAGCAATTCTCGTCTTTTTCTCAGAACGACGGAACATTAATTCTCTTCTCTCTCTCTCTCTCTCCTTCTCTCTCTCTCGC
>PIJE02001632.1:13525-51025 GCA_002895965.2 Coryphaenoides rupestris
CCCCCCCCCCCCCCCGATGGAGATGTAGGGTATATACGGTACAAGCGCACCCAGACCTCGCTGGTGCTTAGTCTGGGTGCGCTTGTTTTTCGTGTTGTGGGGGCGCCGTGCGTGCGTGCGGGCGTCCCGGCGCCGGGGTCTGTTCCATTGTGAGTCTAGGAGGGCAGGAGGAGGTGACCCCCTACCAGCACCCACCCGCCCACCCACCGGGGGGTCGAGGGTGGTGGTGTGGGTGGTGGTGTGGGTGGGTGGCTGTTTAAGACAACCAAAGAGCAATCTCGTCTTTTCTCAGACGACGAGACAATCCTCTCCCCCGATGGAGATGTAGGGTATATACGGTACAAGCGCACCCAGACCTCGCTGGTGCTTAGTCTGGGTGCGCTTGTTTTTCGTGTTGTGGGGGCGCCGTGCGTGCGTGCGGGCGTCCCGGCGCCGGGGTCTGTTCCATTGTGAGTCTAGGAGGGCAGGAGGAGGTGACCCCCTACCAGCACCCACCCGCCCACCCACCGGGGGGTCGAGGGTGGTGGTGTGGGTGGTGGTGTGGGTGGGTGGCTGTTTAAGACAACCAAAGAGCAATCTCGTCTTTTCTCAGACGACGAGACATTAATCTCTCTCTCTCTCTCTCTCTCTCTCTCTCTCTCTCTCTCCCCTTCTCGGAGAAGGGGAGAGAGAGAGAGAGAGAGAGAGAGAGAGAGAGAGAGAAAGAGAGAAAGAGAAGCCTTGCATTGTCACCCACTGCTAATGTTTGCCTCCTATTCACCATTATAGACACATATGTGTATTTTTGTGTCTGGGGGGATCCTGAGCCAACGCATTGTTCCCTGAATCATTGTAATATCTATTTAGAGTGGCGGCGGCGGCGGCGCCGGCGGCGGCGGCGGGGCGCGGTCGGCGCGGCGGTAGCTAGCTAGCTGGTGCGAGCGCGCGGCAGCCTTAAGACTTAGCTAGCTGAAAGGGCTTATCCGCATCTTCTGAAAGTCTTTTCTGTTGCTCCCGGGGGTTTTAAGGATAGGATTGTGAGCGGCGATTGTTCGAGTGTGGCGGCGAGAGAGGAGAGAGAGAGAGAGAGAGAGAGAGAGAGAGAGAGACAGAGAGAGAGAGTGTATTCGTCTGCACAATACCTCTCTTCCTTTTCTTCTTCTCTCTCCCCGTTCTTTCTCCGGCTGTGAATATTAACTGTGTTCTTAACTCTTAACGCCGTGTGGCGCAGAGTAATGTGCTTTTAACGATACGTTATGGGGGAGATTTTCCAGCGCACAGCCCCTTCCCAGCTCTGGGAATGAGAAAAGAATGTTTTATGGAACCTAAAAACAAATTAGCCACGGCGCTGTGAGAAAAGGGTTTTTAAAAGCTTCTTTTTTTTTTAAAGGGAGGCAATATATTCACACATATATATATATTTATATATAACTTTGCAGTATCAAGTTGTCAGCACACAATGAAAGAGAGATGTGAGGGAGGTGGGGAGGATTCTTAAGGAAAAAAAAGGATTCCACAGTGTCCCATTTTTCTGCTCCATTTCTTCCCTCTCCTCGCCGCATTTCAAATCCCTGCTCTGGCTTTCTTCACACGGAGTGTCGCGCTAATGCATTTCAAAAAGCGCCTTTCTCGGTGCACAAAGGGAATATCATCGCAGAAGTTTAGACGGTTACGCCTGCCGAGCGACTCGCGGCTCGATTTCCGCCGCCGCCGCCGCCGCCGCCGCCGCCGCCGCCTTCGGCGCTCCGCACCGGAACGCGTCTCTGTCCCCGTCGGGTTTCCAGTTTTCCCGTCGAGAGGCGGAGGAAGTGCGTCACGCCGCCGCCGCTTCAAAGTTAAAGTAGAGATACACCTGCTCAGGAAACACTATCGGAAAGTGTACTCCGGAGATGATTGGGATTTAGCATTTAATTACAATGAATACAGCAAACTACAGCAAATAAATACACAGAAGATATGAACACAATAACAGTTTGTAGAAATGTAGATGAAAAAAAATACATGCGAACATGATTGACAGTTGAGGTGGTATAGCTGGTACCTTCCAGAACCTTCCAGGATCTTCCAGGAGCTTTCCGGAATGCTCTGTAATGTCCCACAACATTTAGGGCTGATTTGGCGGGAAACAAAGCCCTCCCAACTGTCATGCTAGCGGGGCCCCCGCCGCGCTCCGCTGAACCACTAATAGAAACGGGGGGCGGTGGACTGGGCGGTGTGGTTATTGTAATCAGCTGGGGGCCGCAGCGTCACGGGGCCCCCAGCACCTAGCGGAGCGTGGAGCCGAGAAGACCCTCCGCCCTGACGGTCTCAGGTGGAGGTACGGGCTGAGTGGTGGTCCGCCGTCCGTTATGATGGCCGTTTATAGCGCTGGCTAATGACCTAGCGCTGGCTAATGACCTCGCGCTCACTGGCCAATGAACTAGCGTTTGCTACCAACGCAGTGCTTTTAATTAAACGCGACTAAATGACTTGTATCAATGACCTTCTTATCAAAATTAAGATAAGGTGTTCTTAATAATCAACGTGAAATTCTGATTTAGCGGATAAGGTGGACTGATCAACTGCTTTAAAATATTTTTAAATGTAAAAATCTCTAAAATGAAGCACAGTAGCAGAAGGTACAAAATGGTTCCAAAACGGGCTATTAAGCGTCCAGCGTCCAGCGTCCAGCGTCCTGTCTGCTAAAACAGTAAACTCTGCTGTTTCTGTGAGAACCGCTCTGGAGCAGGAAACAGATTACCATGCAAATATCCTCCCGCTATTGAGCTCCAGGATATTCAGAGAGAGTGTGTGTGTGTGTGTGTGTGTGTGTGTGTGTGTGTGTGCGTGTGTGTGTGTGTGCGCACGTGTTATTTTTTTTATTTTTTTCTTCAAACATGCAAACTTCCGTCCAGTTTAATTTGTCGCTGTCATGTTTATCATTAATCTTTGGCCCCGGCCGGCGTCGAGACACGTTGATTTGTTGGGAAGTCTCCGAGGAGAACTAAACACATTTGGCAATATGATAATGGCATTATGGCGGCCCGTGTTGCGAACGTGTCGTATCAATTATGCGCCGTGACTGCGCCGCATACATCACCGCCCGCCTGACAGCCGTCAGTCTGCCGCGGCGCAGGAAGTGAGAATACATTAGCGTGACCCCGCGGGCCGCTAGCAGTGCCACTTCAACCGCCCTCTTTGATTAGAGATTAGCTAGCTCTTCAAGCGCCCGCGCGCGCGAGAGAGAGAGCGATGACTCGACTCAAACCGGCCCGTATATATATACTGTATATATATCTCAGTTTAATCTGCGACGAATGCTACGTTTATCAGTTATATACCAGCGCCGACTTTATCGAAAACACAGTAACGCAAATTGACCTTTCAACCTGAACGTACGGCGGGAGCGGACGTCAATTCGGGAAAGGTAGGCGTCGTGTTAGTGCACCTGATAGCCTGTGTTTCGGCGGGACGTCAGCGACCTCAACGCTCTAGATCTCGCCGCCGTGATCGATCGCAAACATCGTTTCATTCGTCACGCGGCTGACGGACACACGCACACACACACGCACGCGCGGACTGTTCTCGGTTTTGTCGTCGGCCGCGGCGTATCAATCACAGCGTGTGTGTGTGTGTGTGTGTGTGTGTGTGTTCGACTGCAGCGCGGCGAGAATAATGACGAGTTTATGACGACGCCCCCTTTAGCGCCGAAGGCCCGCGTATCAATCACACGGCGCCGCGAGTCTACGCTTATTTCCTTTAACCGCGTGCAATCACAAGATTACGCAGTCATAATTAATCATTACCCACGAGTCACAAAACATCCCTCCGTTGGGGTTTTTCTCGGGAGTTGTTGACGCTGTTGTTGTTGTTGTTGTTTTTGTTGAGCACTTTCTAGAAGAAACTACAACACAACACAAACCTCAGTGGTTCAAGAAGCGGCAGATAGCTTTAGGAACAGCGGTGCAGAGGAGAAAAACGGGAGACGCTTGGCAGAGATGAATTAAAGGTCTGAAGAGCCTCCTCAACCACCAACTGACACCCCGTCCTCCCCCCCCCCCCCGCCCCCCGCCTCAGAGAGACCGAACAGAGGCGGGAAAAAGGCCGCATTGTGCAAAACAGGACAAAGTATAAAACCGCGGCGGAAGAAAAAGTGTGAAATTCCCCCCAACTTGAGAAAAAAACCGTTTAGACGATCCGTCCCGCGGTGACATAAAGGAAAATAATATACTCGACCCCTTTGTCTGCGCACTTTGAGAAGTTTGTTATAGCGGCGGCGGCGTGTAATAATTCACTGTACCTCATGTATATTAAGTAGAAATGCTCCTCGCTTTATGATAAATGGCCAGGGTAACGCCAGGACACCTCCTTTGCATTTCAATGGCCGCGTGTCAGATTCTTATTTCATTACCAAGCGACACATTAGCTGATGGATTTTAATTTCTTTTTTTTCTCCCTCCTTCTTTTTGCGGCGAGCGGGGGAATCCACAGAGACCGCGTCCGCGCTGAATACCAGGGGTTGAATATGAACGTTGGGTCAAATAGAAGAAGGGGGGGGCGGGAAAAAAGAGAAAAAGAAATTAAATAAATCAAACACAAATCAGTGTCAGGCTGCGGGTTCCAGGCCCGGAGTTTGGTCCCCACATTAGCATACGGACCGCCGGTCCTGTCCAGACCGGGAGGGGAACTCGTCTAATATCACCGCCCGGCCGGCGCCGGAGCTGGAGCTGGAGCTGGAGTTGTCGCGCTGAGTCGACCGAAATCACACTTTAATTCAACGGGTGATAAAAATCTGGTTTTGGCCGGATCTTCACAGTGCTGAGGGAGCGCTTCAGAACTCCCTCCATCTCTCTCTCTCTCTCTCTCTCTCTGTCTCTCTCCCTCTCTCTCTTCCTGCTGCTCAATGTTCTCATCATCTCTCTCTCTCCCTCACTCTCTCTCTCTTTCTTTCTCTCCATCTCTCTCTTTCTCTTCCTTCTGCTCAATGTTCTCGTCTTGTCACTCTTTCTCTCTCTCTCTCTCTCTCTCTCTCTCTCTCTCTCTCTCTCTCTCCCTCTTTCTCCTTCTTGCTCCTCAATGTTCTCTTCTTGGTGCTATAATCTTTTAACTGCATTGAGGAATTCCCTTCCCTCTGCTTGGCTCTGAAGGAGAGAGAGAGAGAAGGGGAGAGAGAGAGAGAGAGAGAGAGAGAGAGAGAGAGAGAGAGTGGGGAGAGCTTCGGAAAAGAAGAAGGTGCCGGAAGCAATTATAAATTCACCTGAGGTTCCTCTGCCGGCCGGCCAATCAGACGGCTCGGAATCCAGCGTGTGATACGTGCATGAAAGAGATTAGTGCGCCCGACGTGGGCTTATGCTCAGGTAGTAATTAAGAAGTTTAGTTTTCAATAGTCACGAAAACCAAATTAAAAATGGGGTCAGAGACGGAGCTTTTTCCGCATTCTGCTCGCTGCTCTGTGAAATGACTTCATATTATCCTGCCGATATAAAGGTCAGCCCATTTAAACAGCTTTTAAGACGGCCATTGTGCGCCTCGGAAGTACCTCCAGCACTTCTGAGATCAACAGACGATCGCCGGCGTCGTGTAAATTACCCAGCGTGCCTTTAAGACGAGGTTGAGTGGCTCGACGCGACTGAAAGCTAGCTCTGTCTCTGCGCTGAACTCCCTGCACCCTGGGAGTGTATTAGCTCACACTTTCAAAGATTCAACGGGGTCGCTCCAAGGTTGGAATATATACACCACGTGGCCGCGTGGACGCCAAAATCATATATTCTCCCGAAAACCCGACCGAAATGAAATGAATACCGGCTTTAACAAAAAAAAAAGAAAAGAAGAAGAAGCTATAAAATCAATACCTTTCTTTTGAAGTGGTCAGGGGAGCGAGTCGAAGAGCCCAGGAAACACGCTCTCATCTTTATTACGCCGCTTTGTGCTGTGATTGTACTCCTGTACACTTTGCACAGCACTATTTCTACAACTGTAATCCACTGGAACTCAGAAAAGGGATTATGTTGAACGTACAATGGATATACCTGGGCTGAGGCCTGGAGAGAATTCCACCCAGCCGGAGTGAGTGTGTGTTGTGTGTGTGTTGTGTGTGTCTGTGTGTGTGTTATGTGTGTGTGTGTGTGTGTGTGTGTGTGTGTGTGTGTGTGTGTGTGTGTGTGTGTGTGTGTTGTTGTGTTATGTGTGTGTGTGTGTGTGTCACTTTGGGGAAAGTATGTGAGCTGAGTGTAAAGAAACATGCTTCCAGTGAATATTAAGCAGCAGTCAATGCCCTGTGTTTGAAAGGAAGTGTGGATTCTGCTAATTCTCACAGCCCCCCCCCCCCCCCCACCGTCGTGGAAGTGTAGAAACACTCCGAGCCTGAAGACGATAGCTGAGGACTCCCCACCGAGAATCCTCTCGTTTGAACTTATCTATCTATGAGTTGAATGACAAATGAGCTTTTTTTTTTCTCCAGCTAAACGCTAATCAACCAAGCTTCAGTCATGGGCATAGTAGCAGCACAATGCGTATTAATATTACATAATATTGTTCCTGTTGCAGACAAAAAATGAACTAACTGTACTGATCATGTCTTCTGTTCACTAGAAAGTAGCAGTGAAGTATTACAGTAAAGATAAATTCAGTGAGTACCACTCTACTGCCATTGTGTTATTGAATATAGCACTTTTCGAAAAAGGTGTCCCGCAGGGCCCCTTTCTAGGACCATTTAAATTAGATATTTTTAAAAATACTTTAAAAAACAAATTTATTTTTGTGATGTTAGCACATGTCTCTATAACAATGGGCACTTCATGGTCATGTCACTCAAACGAGTTACAAACTCCATAATTCTCCGTAAGACAACGAGGAGACCGGAACACTCATCGCATGCAGAACACTCGGTCTGCCAGACGTCCTCTTACTGTCCATTGTGACGGCAGCATTAACCGTAGGCTAGCATGAAAGTAATTGGAAAAGTGGTGTGAGCCAAAGCTTCCAATTAACGCACCACCAAAGTCTCCGTTCTGTGTTAATCGGAAATAATAGTTTCATGTTTTTCTGGGAGCCGCTCGGTCACTCGCGCTCAGCGCTCACCTCCTGACACGGGATTTCCAACCCCCCTCGTTCGAAATCCCCGCTCACAATAATCTCCCCTCCACTCCGTTCCCAGTCTCTCTTCTCTCCTCATCTCCGATGACAACTCCAGTGTCTCCACATCGCTCGCAGTCACACAGAGCGCCCCGGCCAACCAGAGGTGTAATTGAGTGCTGACGAGAGTGCGACAGGATTCTTAATTATGACTCTAGGGTATGAGGACCGGCTGACCCGGCCGCTTGCCCGCCTGCTACGAATGCTAACCGCTCTCTCTCTGCTGCGGCGGCGCGCTCGGTTGGAAAATATTGAAAGTGAATTTTTTTTTGTTCACAGTTCTTCTTTTCTGCGGCCCGGACCTCCAGACGGGGATAATTGCTAAATCAAATGTTTAATGCAATGTTGATTTTCAACGGGGGGGGGGGGGGGGGGCAGCAGCAGCAGCGTGTGGCTGAGCAAGCGGCTGCAGGATGGAGAACCATCCATCCATCCGGCCGCGGCTGGCCGCAGAACGTCCACAACGCCGCAAGCCCGCAGCACAAGGGAGTTCAACTCAGGGAAACCAAAAGCATCGCTTGGTTTATTGTTGTTCATCTGGGATGTGTGCACACACTCGTGCGTTACACCCTCGTGTGCGTTTGGTTTCCTGAAAACACTGAAAAACGTAGGATGCAGCGGGCCTGCCGAACACCAGACTACACGGCCTGCCCTTTGTGTCCGCCTCTGCCTCCTCGTCGATAAGACTCTCGAGCGATGCCTCCTCCCTCCTCTGCTCTCCCATCCTCTCCCCTCTGCTCCAGCAGATCATAATTCTCTGCTCCTCAGGGCCTGCTCAGAGTGATAGAGGAGAGGGAAGAGAGACCGCGAGAGAGCGAGACTCCGTCTTCCGTGAGGGAGGAGGATACGGCGGAGGCCGGGAGACAATCGGAAAGAAATGGCCTTAATGTGCTTAAGGAATCTTGTGTCTTTAATCAAAGCACACACACACAAGCGGCACAAAGGCAAGACAGAGGGAGAACCAATTCCTCGCCCCTCGCGTGAAAGCCGCTGCTCCCCAACCTCCTGAGCTGAGCTGCTTCTTCTCCGGGAGGAAGAGGAGGAGGAGGAGGAGGAGGAGAAGGAGGAGGACGAGGAGGAGAGGGGGTTGGGAGGGTGTTTTATGTTTTGTTTTCTCTGCGTCGTCGTTCTCACAGAAGTGTTGCCTCATGTTCTGAAGAGGAGGAGGAGGAGGAGGAGGAGGAGGAGGAGGAGGAGGAGGAGGAGGAACAAAACAACCACAAAGGATTTGTCTCCCGGCCCAGATGACGACAGAGGGGCAACTTTGCTCTGCGGTGATGTTTCCACGGTCGGTCGTGAAACCCTTTTGTCTGCCGATCTGATCGGTTTACGCGTTGCGTCACGTCGTTTATTACCGACCGACGACGCAAATAGAATCATCGATCATCGTCACCCAAAACGCTCTTCTCTGCTCGCATCACGACAGAAATGTTAACACGAGTATGAAGTGAGTATCGCAGAGCATCGGCGCAGCAGAACGTAGAAGGGATGTGAGCGTATGGGTCGGTCGCAGGGTTCGACACCTCGGCGTACGTCGGGTGGTTAAGAGATCAGGAGGCCAATGATCGTCCGCCTCATCTGTAACTCGATGAGGAAATAAACGAGAGGAGGAGGAGGAGGAGGACGAGGAGGAGGTGGAGGAGGTGGAGGAAAAAGAGGGGAGAGAGGAAGAAGAAGAAGAACAGCGAGGAGAGGAGAGGAGAGGAGAGGAGAGGAGAATACCTGGAAGGCAGAACACCGTGACCGGCCCTGGTGCCCTTAGTCTAACATTCAGCCAGAGTGTCCCTTTGTTATCCAGGGCCCCCCCTACACCCCTCTATCCTACACTCCCCTCCCTCCCTCACCCTCCCTCCCTCCGTCCCTCCCTCCCTCCCTCACCCTCCCTCACCCTCCCTGGCAATTATCAGCAGCTCTACTTCCCTACACTCTGCCCTGCGGATCCCCCACCGCCGAGCGGGCCCGAGCCGGAGAATAGCGCGAGCTACATTTATAATTTTTTTTTTCTTCTTCTCCTTTCCATAGATTAATTTCCTAGGAAGCCCTGTCACCGGCGAACAGGGGGAGAGAGAGAGAGAGAGAGAGAGAGAGAGAGAGAGAGGAGTGGAAAGGCGGGATAGAGGAGGAGGAGGAGGAGGAGGAGGAGGAGGAGGTGAGGAGAGGAGGTGAAGGGGGAGAGCAAGAGGAGAGGGGATGTGTATCGTGCACAAGCCTTCTCGTGCCTTTCCCCCCCTTCTCTCTCTCTCTCTCTCTCTCTCTCTCTCTCTTCCCCCTCTCCCCCTTCTCTCCTCCCCCACCTCCTCCTCCCTTTTCTCTCCTTTGACAGATCATTTCCATGCTGGTATCAAGGGGTCTGGCCCATAATTGGCATGCAGATTGCAGCTGATGCGTCTCGCGGGCGGAGAAAGGAAGGGGCTAGTTAGAATAATGAGGCACGGCTCTGATGGATGGACCGGCCCACGAGGTCACACTAAATGTTTCACACACACACACACACACACACACACACACACACACACACACACACACACACAGTCACATACTTCCCGATCCATTTATTAAATTTTTTTATTTATTCCATAAAGCCCTTTAAGGTTTTATTATTTATTTTATTTTTTGGCTGCATCGAGCATCTGGGCCAATGAGGCGGTCCGATTCATCCGGGCCAATGGGAGAGTCAGATCCATCCGTCTTCCTCCGGCTGGTTGGTGGAGATTGGAGGCGTGGGCGGGGCCTCTGGAACGCCACAGCTCATTAGGAGCCTCGGGCCCCTAAGAGGCCCCTGGTCTTTTAATTACAGTACAGCCGTTAATTACTGTCTCTCAGCCGAACGCTAGCGCGCTAGGCAGCTAGCGCAGTGGACTGATGGAGAGTGAGCTAGTTAGCACGGTAGGCGGCTGGCTAGCTAGTAGCACAAGCTAGCTAGCTAGCACAGTCAGTCAAGTTTGGAAACTCTGATGTTGATAATACCTGGTTGCCAAATAAATCATATATACAGAATATTCAAGATTAAGAAATGACACCTCAGGTAGGTGACAATGAGGGTTTGGATATTATAAATACAAAAGAATGAAAATATCACTTTTCATGTTGATCATGATGTACTGTTGATCGTGATCTACTGTACTGTACTCTAATGTACTGTACTGTACTGATTGCTCTGTACTCTACTGCACTGTACGCTGTATTCGCTGTCTTGTGTGTGTACAGGAAGTACTGAGTTCACAGCAGGAGGTCAACATAACACACAGTTACTTAGTGACTCACACACACATGCACGCTCCTAAAACAACTCTTGTCATGATGCCGTTCATTAAATCAGTAACATCTACAGTAAATGAAATTGAAACTGAGCGGTTGTCATGGCTACCGCCCTGGGAGGAAGGAGACACAAACACAACACGAACACAAGTCTGTAGAAGGTTTTTATTTTATTTTCCCGCTTCCGTCCGGTTTCCCGCGGCGGGGAGACGGATGTCCGGGCGCAGCGGCGGGGAGACGGATGTCCGGGCGCAGCGGCGGGACTGTGATCCTTCCCGCGGTGAACACCGGCGAACACACTCGCGGCTTTCCCGCTCATTCTTCCCGCCGGCGCCGCCGAAAGTGTACAGTACACACGCACGTGGCAGATCAAAGCCTTAATTGAAAAATAATGATCGGTACTTTATCACAGAAAGCGGCGGGCTAATTGAAGGGGAAACAAGGAGGCTGTAGCGCAGAAAGAGGACATTGTGAGCGCTTCCTCTTCAAGCCAATTGTCTTGCAGATGAAGCGGAAGGAGCTATTAGCGAGTTAATTGGTTCTCTAATTTAGATCTCGCGCCGCTCAAAGCATAACGGATGCGGGGCTGTCGCGCGCTGACGCCTGCACTCCGTCACGCCCTCCTGCCGGACGCTGATTGGTTAATTGCTCCGGGAGCCTTGAAAGTTTCTCCTTCTCATCCGTCAGAGGAGGCGCCGCACCGGGAATAAAGAAATACATTAGAGAGGGGGAAACGTGGGAATTAAATGAGTTTCGTCTTTTGGTTGTTGTTGTTGTTGTTGTTGTTGTTGTCGTAGGCCGGTTGTTTACTGAAACTACTTTTATTCCGGTCTGCTTCTCATCGCATTTTTGTTCGGCTGGGCATCGACCCCAGTAGGCCCGGGGGTCATTTTCCTCACTTTTGCGCCTTTACATCAATGTTACCCGGTTTGTCGTCGTTTATTATGACGTTTATTATTACGAACAGCTAATTATGCTCCACCTATGCTCGACATTTGTTTTTTTTAATATAGGTTATAGGCTAATGCTCCAGGAGAAGAGGACCACGTTGCTTCGAGGCCAGCTTGTCGTCGTCTGCGCTGACGAGCGGCTGTTCCTGCACCGACTGCGCCCTCTAGTGGCGACGAGGCGCAGGTACACGGCGCAGGTCAAATGGCAGGCAGGCCTCCAGCAGTGATAGTCCACACAGTGAGAGATCACTTTTATCATTTGTTAAGAATTGTTTTCTTTTCTTTTATTGTTGTCTCAATACAGGACGCTCCAAGGAGACATTTGAATACACATTTAGGGGGCAAGATATTAGCAGTGTTAAGGGTGGCACTGGGTTCCTAAAGCACTGTCTCAACTTTACTTTATTGCAAGTTTTATGCTGTTGACCAACAGATATTTATAATTATGATAATTAGCCTCTTAGCTCACTCTCACATTGACATTGAAAACAACAATTAGAGTGTTTTATGGTGTTGCCACAGGCCTAGCATCATGGAGGGAGAATCACATGTCTGTCAAGTAGGAAAGGATATGAGGGCGGGACCAAAAAGCTGGGAGAGATCTCATTGGATCCCTGATTTGACTGGCAGGTGTAGGACCGCCTGCTGCTTCCTGTTTATTTACAAATGTGATCAGATAACCGTGTTATGATTGTTCATGAAATATTCTCCGACCTGGACACCGTCCATTCTGCTGTACTGTCAGGACGACACAATTCACTATCAATTATTACATAGTTCACTATGCCAATTTCATCAGAAGAGTAAAATATATATTCACTATTCATGATATATTTATTGTGTTTAATACTGTATATTTCATGCTTAATCATGTTTAGTCAAACATTTTAGAATCCACGGCAATTATTAGAAACATTAGATATAAAATAATCTTTTTATCCCATCATCATCATTGATATTGTAAAACTGAAAAAAACGTATTGTAGCAGAATACAGCTTTAACCATTTAGTCATTTGTCATTGATCAAAGAATTTTACAGTGACGGGTTGACTGCGGACACTAGGGGCTCCAACCCGGAACCTTCCATCTGGGAGTCGGAACACCCTGAGCAACTATCAGAAGCCTTCCCCCTATTAGTCCCACCAAGTACACCTTCAGTCATTGAATAACCTTTAATAAACAATGGAATCATTTCTCTTGCTACTTTCATCCGTGACCCAGCCCATCAAATAAAGCCCCTCTGACAGATCGCCTCACATGATGAAACTCGGCCTAGTTTCGACTCTCCAGTATCGTTCCTTATCAATCCTACGTCGCGTTTCAGCGCGACAATCATATCTGTGTTTGCTTTTGGGTTGGTTGCTGCAGAACAGTAGGTCTGCTCTGTCAACACCGCTACTGTGCATTAGTACACACACTCGCCCACACAACCGAGCAATGGTATAAAACCACCATATACAATATATAGTTATAATCATAGGAGTTCACCTCGCTGTTAATATTGTGAATTAGTACTTTGTTACGAGATAAGATAAGTTAGAACTTTATTAATCCTGAAGGAAAGGAAGAAAATCCAGAGGTTGCTCAAAAATAACAACAACAACTAAAGAATAAAAACTGTCTAGTCTCAGTCTGTCCAGACCCTGCACCCTTGACACCGGAGTCCCCCAAGGCTCAGTACTGGGACCCCTTCTGTTCTCCCAATACACTAGATCTCTAGGCCCTGTAATCACATCCCATGGCTTCTCCTATCACCCCCCCCCCCCCCCGACACACTAATCACAACACTTATCTCTAAATGCATGGCTGACATCAACACATTGACTACTGGCAGCCACCTGAAGCTGAACCAGACAAGACTGAGATTATGATTATGATGTGACTTTGACTTTGATGTTAGAATGTGTCTGTACTACTACTACGAATACTACTAGTACTACTACTACTACTACTACTACTACTAGTACTACTACTGTCCTTACTTCCTATTTCTGCTAACTCCATGTTCTCTCCTGTCCTTCGATATCCATTAAGTCATGAGATTCATGTTGTGATGTGATTTTATGAATCATAACCTACACAGACTGTTCGAATCCTCTGGGAACTGAACTACAACTGTGAACATTTCTAATTAATAATTCTGTAACATCATAACTTAGCCATATGATATTTATTTACATAGGATCTACTCTTTCAAGTGAAATGGGAATATAATGAAACTGTTTGTGTATAATGAAATTATTTAGTGTGTGCTAGTTGTTAGAACACAGTGAAGGATTTATGGTTTTTATAATAAAAACATGAACACGTTTTCTTCAGGGCAAACTTGTTTGTGTCCCACAAACACAAACTCAAAAGTGTATAATATTTTGTCCACCAAGACCTGAAGCTGCTTTCACTTAACAAAATAATAATTGTAATTCCAATGTTAGGTAACATTTTTTGAGAAAACAAACATTCAGAGGTTTCTATTCAGGGGGGGGTGAAATGTTTTTATTTCATAATGAAGAGAAACTCTGCGTGGGAAGGAGCTCTACCAACACAGCAGCACACACACACAATACCAAATCTGATACCAAATCGCTCCACCCGCTGCCTAATGACACTTTGAGTAAACACTTAAGGTCACAGCTAACGTCCTTCCCAACTCCTGCTGTGCCAGTATCGCGCCGAGACGCTGAAGAGACGCGTTGCATTTTAAGCGTGTGGTTTTATTTGAATCGTGTGGTTTTATTTGAATCGTGTGGTTTTATTTGGAGAGCTTTTAATTAAAACGCGAAGCCAGGAGCCAGAGAGAAGAAGAGAGAAGGAGAGCGAGAGAGAGAAAGAGAGAGAGACCCCAGGATGGCTGCGACCCTGTGCCAGGTGATGGGCTTCATCCTGAGTTTGATCGGTGTGGCTCTCATGGTGGCGGCGACGGCCATGGACCCCTGGGCCACCCAGGACCTGATGGACAACCCGGTCACCTCTGTCTACATCTTCACGGGCCTCTGGAAGGCCTGTGTCCGCCAGAGCTCAGGGTTCACCGAGTGCCGGCCGTACTTCACCATCCTGGGCTTGCCAGGTACACGCTCACACCCTCCTCTTCCTCTACTCCTCCTCTTCCTCTTCCAGAAGCTTCTATCCAAACGAGACCTACTGTGGGATTCATATACATGGGGGCATCTTATTCAAGGATGCCCACAGATTCGAGATTCAAAAATCGTTATTATCCATAACATAGTGATAGAAAATTACCTTCATTTAGTAAAAGGTTTTCTTTTTGACGAGGGGTACTCTGAAGTGGCTGCCTGGTGGGAGAGTGGTGAAGGGGGTGTGAAGGGTCCTTAGTGATGGAGTCTGCCTTTCTCTTTACTGCAGGACTGTAAAGGTCTGAGAGTTGCGTTTGATCGGGGCTTCGAAAGGCTTTGATTGGGCTGCAAACATCGGGGGTTCAAACCCAGAACCTCCAGGCTGGGGGGTCAAACACCCTAACGACCATAGTACTGCTAATTACTAGTTCCCGTCACCATGGCGGAAACCTGGTCATACTATCAGTGTGTCAGGCGTGTGTTGAAGGCCAGACGCTGGATGATTGAACGTGTTAGACGTGAATTATGATGCAGCCTTTAAAATGCATTCTGTTTATTGAAATTATTCAGTAGTCTAGAGAGTAGTACAATACCGTTTCCATGCAATTCTTCTTCATGAGTGCCGCACCTTATTTTCAAATGGTTATGGCCCCGCCCTTAATTCACAATGACGATCCTCCCGCCGTTTACCGAAACCCAGACAAAGAGAATGGAGGTAAACATGATAAGCGGTACTTCCTCAAGAGTACATATTGATAACGCAAAGTGGACTCCTGCCATTTCGCGGCTCCCTGGCAGCGATTCAGCCACGCTGCGAACCAACGATCACAAGATAAAATGGCCGCCATGCTGCTCCAGTTGATCGGGTTCATGCTGTCGGCTCTGGGGCTCTTCCTGATCTCGGCCGCCACCGTCATGGACATGTGGAGCCTGCAGGACCGCTCTGGGACCGTCGTGACCAACTTCTACACCTACGCTGGCCTCTGGGCCTCGTGTGTGGGGACGTCTTATGGCACCACGCAGTGCCGGCCATACTTTACCATACTGGGACTGCCTGGTAAGGTTTGATCCATAGGAGAGATCAGTCCAACTTTACCATACTGGGACTGCCTGGTAAGGTTTGATCCATAGGAGAGATCAGTCCAACGTTACCATACTGGGTCTGTATGGTACTGTATGGGACTGACTGGTCTAGTCATGTATTCCCAGTATTATTCCAAAAGCAAAAACTCCTAAAGATAGATGATATCCTCATGGCTCTATTGGAACTTTTTGTTTTAAGTTACGGAAGTTCATGGCTCTATTGGATCTACTTTATATTATTTAGTTATATTAGTAACTTCTTCAAAGTCAGGATTGTGCCATGGATAGGTTGTCGGGTGTCGGGTGTGGCTCCCTGCCCAAAGGCACTGGGTTTGAACCCTGAATGTCTACGGTGTACCTGTAGGCCTCCTCAGGATGTCTGACCCCAACCTGTTATCCTGACATGTTTCTGACTTCATGGTCATCGTAATAGTGAAGTGGTTTGAAAGCAGATGATTCCCCTTGTTAAAGGGGATCTATCACGCCGGGATTTTTCCGCAAAAGTTTGATGATTGACGTCATTTTTCAGAATCGGACCGAACGGCTGTACGCCAGGACCAACTGTTTTGTGATTTCTTCACTGAAACAAGAGTTGATGTTGCGGACATAATGGCGCAGAACTCTTCTTGTATTAGTACATACTGAACATAAGGGGTCCCCTTTAATCCACACGAGGAAACCCAGCGTGATTATACAGGCAATCAAGAACCGTCTTTAAAGTGGACATATTATGCCACCAGGTGTGAGTGTGATGTGACTACCGTCTAGTGACATCACAAGTGGGAATGTCCACCTAGATGTATGCTGACTAGATCAGTTTACCTGTCGGTACAGTCCACTGGTTAGGCTGGTAGACTGATCTAGTAATCATACATCTTAGGTGGACATTCCCACTTGTGATGTCACTAGACGGGAGTCACATGGCAATTGTGAAACTGCTTGCAATGGCTAATCACACTCACACCTGGTGGCATAATACGTCCCCTTTAACCTATACGGTATATACATCGCTCAACAATTACTCTTAAGTGTCTGAAAACCAATTGAAAGTGCAAATGTTGCTGTGATGCAACATTTGCTTTCAAATCTCCTTGTGTCTTAAAAGTCTTACCAACTTTGACCTTTGACTCTATAGTCTAACCCATTTGTGTTGCCCTCTGACCCCAGCACTGCTCCAGGCGGTCAGGGCCCTGATGATCGTGGGGATCATCTTGGGGGCCATCGGCTGCATGACGGCCATCTTCGCCCTCAAGTGTCTGAAGATGGGCAGCATGGAGGACAACGTGAAGGCCACCATGACGCTGGCGGCGGGAATCATGAACCTCCTCGCCGGTACCAGTTTTTCCCGCCCTGCCGCCATTTTGTTTGAATAATATGACGATCATAAGCATTCTCTGCTCTCCCTCCACCTCTGTCCTGCTCTTGTTAATCTCTCGTAATTATTTTTTATTGTGCATGCAAACATAAATAGTGTATTGTTAAAATGGAGGACAAACAATGTTAATCGAGTATAAGGTCAATAGCAATAAATAACAACAAACCAACAAAATCAGTCAAACATTTTTAGAAATACAAATGAAATCGATAAATGGCGGATGGTTTGTTGGCGGCTAATTTAAAGCTATAGTTGTAGATGTCACAGCAGCCACATGTCCTCCGACGACATTACGAGATGAAATGTGTGATCTGTGAACATCGCTCATGTGTGTGTTCAGGTGTGTGTGGGGTCGCGGGCGTGTCGGCCTTCGCCAACCTGATCGTGCAGAGTTTCCGCTTCAACATCCTGACCGAGGGAAACTTCAGCTTGGCCGGAGGAGGAGGCATGGGTGGCATGAGTGGAGGTCTGCGTCCGCAGTGAGTCCACACTTCACACCCAATCCTCATCTGTTCACATCTAAAGCTTGCAGTTACTATGATCTCCCTCAATGAATTATTATTGACTTGCTGAGGATGTGTGTTCTCAGGTACACGTTTGGCCCCGCCCTCTTCGTGGGTTGGATAGGGTCGGCCATTTTGGTTGTGGGCGGAGTCCTGATGTGTTTGGCCTGCCGTGGAATGACGCCCCAGGAACAACGGTAATTATCCGTTAAGTTACAGTAATAATTATTTGTTAAAAAGAAATACGAATTCATTATTTTGGTATTAAAATCATATTATTTTCTTAGGCATTGTTGGAAAAACAACACAGGACAAAAACGACACATTTTACGTTCATAACTTTTACATAATAAATATATAATTAGAAACCATCCACAAGCAGTTAGTAAATGCGGCATTAAAAATGAAATACATGTCTTATCATCAACATTCAACATTTATATCTGATTCATAAGCGGCAGTAGCTCAGGAGGTAAGAGTGGTTGTCTGGTAACAGGAAGGTTGCTGGTTCGATCCCCGGGCTCCTCCCCCTCCTAGTTAAGTGTTGAGGTGTCCCTGAGCAAGACACCACCTAACCCTACCTGCTCCTCCTAGCTAAGTGTGGAGGTGTCCCTGAGCAAGACACCACCTAACCCTACCTGCTCCTCCTAGCTAAGTGTGGAGGTGTCCCTGAGCAAGACACCACCTAACCCTACCTGCTCCTCCTAGCTAAGGTGTGGAGGTGTCCCTGGAGCAAGACACCACCTAACCCTACCTGCTCCTCCTAGCTAAGTGTGGAGGTGTCCCCTGAGCAAGACACCACCTAACCCTACCTGCTCCTCCTAGCTAAGTGTGGAGGTGTCCCTGAGCAAGACGCCACCTAACCCTACCTGCTCCTCCTAGCTAAGTGTGGAGGTGTCCCTGAGCAAGACACCACCTAACCCTACCTGCTCCTCCTAGCTAAGTGTGGAGGTGTCCCTGAGCAAGACACCACCTAACCCTACCTGCTCCTCCTAGCTAAGTGTGGAGGTGTCCCTGAGCAAGACACCACCTAACCCTACCTGCTCCTCCTAGCTAAGTGTGGAGGTGTCCCTGAGCAAGACACCACCTAACCCTACCTGCTCCTGACGTGTTGGTTGTTACCTTGCATGGTTGACACCGCCGTCGGTGTGTGAATGGGTGAATATCAGGCAACTGTAAAGCACTTTGGATAAAAGCACCGTATAAATGCAAACCATTTAATCGTGGACTATAATGTTGTATTAGGTGTTACTGTAGATTCTTTCCACCTGTAAAAGCGAGTCTCTCTCCGCCGTCTGTCCACCCGCAGGTATGACGGGATGGCCTACAAGGCTCCGTCACAGCGCACCGGCTACCGGTCGGAGGTGCGGCCGCAGCCCAGCTACAACGCCTCCTACAAGGCCAGCAGCATGGAGGCGCGGCCCAACCAGAGGTTCGACTACGTCTAGCTAGCTTGCTAAACAGAGCTTAGCCTCAAACGTAGCTAATGCTTCGTGCTCTCAGCTGTCCGTCATGGTTCAGGTCGATCCGCTTGTGAAGTCCGTCCTCACCGTATCCCTGACAACCGATGAACCGTATGTGTTTCTGTCGTGGAAATCTTGATTTGTTGTGTGTCCGCATTTTGAACAAAAGTGATGTTTGTCTGCCAAATGCCCTAAATGTAAATGTTTGGGGTCATAATGTCATCAACTTGCCCTCCCCTCCTCTCTCCCTTTCAGTTAATATTTGTATGTTATTTTACATATTATGTGTTATTTTACATGTGAAGAGGACGTATGTCCTCCATCTTTATAAAAGTGTATTCTCATTTTTTTTATATGTATATATATATATACATAAAACCTCTTTTATATCCTATGAATCGATGTTGATATTAATTACTATTTTCTTAATTACTGTTTTTAATTCATATTCGTTTGTTTGACTGGACTTGTTGGAAGTGTTGCTTTAATGAGTTGTTGTGTTTCACTGGACTGCTCTACCTTCACTTATTTTATAGTTTCAATTTGACATCAAACTATGATTGACAGTGTCATTACTGAAGGATTATTCGTTTCTGATTTAGTTGTTGGTTGTGTGTGTATCCAATGTGTATGTATGTTCGAAAATTAAATACGCCAACAGTATAGTTCTATTTCATTATTCAATTTTACTCACAAATCCACGTCACTATCTATAATGCTTATGCTGATGACTGAGAGAGCACTCACACACACACACACACACACACATCTCTCTCTCTTCAGACTCAGACAGACAACGACACATCACACACACATACACACATTTATCTCTCTCTCTCTCTCTCTCTCTCTCTCTCTCATCTCTCACACACACACACACACACACACACACACTCTCTCACACACACACACATTTATCTCTCTCTCTCACACACACACACACACATCTCTCACACACACACACACCCACACACACACACGTATCTCTCTCTCACACACACACACACAACACACACACACACACACACACACACACACACACACACACACACACACACACACACACACACACACCTTGTTAAAAGGTTTCATGTTGTGTGTCCTCAGCCTCTGGCTCCACCTGGTGGCCGTGTCCCTGTAGTGTTTCATGTGTGACGTTGCATTTCTTCAACAGTGAACAATAATCATTGACATCTCGGTAGGATTTAAAGGCAAGAACACACTAGAGCACAACAAGAGGTTCCTATCACTCTCAGCCCCCCCCTATCCACAATAGATGATAGATTTATAGATTTATAATTTATTTTACAGTCTAAGATCTAAAGACACCGCGTCGTGGTGCGTTCACGTCATGTGGGAGTAAACACGGCGGTGGGAATGTTTCCCCTTTTTTTTTTTTTTCTTTTTTTAACACATTTCACGTTAGAAAACGCACGATCCTGCAAAAACGTTTATAACGCCACTGGATACCCGGAACCCGAGAGGCTCCTAACTCCCGGTTCTGATGACCATGAACCAGTTTGATTTTGCCAACATGATTGGTGGTTTGGCTTACAAGACAAGTGGGACGCCGGTGGCCGATGTTCGGTTAGCCGTGGCGTGACTTGAACGCAGCACGGTCCGGCGCGTCGCGTCTCGTCTGGAGGAACAGATTCACGAAAAACGTTCAGAATAAAACAGCGGAATTAACGAATTACGCTAATTAACGGCATAGTTCGGGGTTGTGGAGAGTGTTATTCGGATGGCTACACTACGGCTGTATTTTTAGCAGCACAACACAAACCAAAAACCTCTCTAAAGACTCGTTATCGCTTAATTCGCTTCGTTAGTTCGTAAAGTTCGCCGCCTTGACGTCACGCAGCGAATTCGCGTACCCTCCGAAAAGGGGGCGTGGCTATCGTAAACGAACCGCAGTTTTTGTTGTTGTTGTTTTTTTGTTTTACTTGATTTATTTTGTATTCGTATTCGTAGTATTGTGTTATTGTGACAGTTATAAGTAGCGGAGGTAGGCTGCTCCTCCCCGGGTCCAGCTGGTGGTTGCGGGTCGCGGTCGCGGGGTCGCTGGGTTGCGGGTCGCTGGTGGACCCCGCGATGCCGCACAAGTTCCAGCTGCTGGCCCTGCTCGCCTTCGGGCTGGCGGTGCTGCTCATCGAGAAGCAGATCCAGAAGATAGACGAGTCCCGGGAGGTCCTGGGTACGAGACACTCCTCTACAAGCCACACATAGAGAGCCACGATGTACAACTTGTTTTAGTATATATATATATATATATATATATATATGATATAGTACATTATGTGCGCACATCTGTGTTGTTTGTGTACGTCGTTGTTGGTTGAACAAGTTATAAGTCATAATAGTGTCCAGTGGCCTTGGACATGATCACTAGATGCTTCATTCATTTGCATGTATGGATGACAAATCGAGACAATCAATCAATGACACTCGTTTATTGACTAAAAACACACAAGTTGTATGATACTTGAATGAATCGCATGCTAATAGGATGTGTTCAGTGGGAATAAAACCACCCAGTAAGAATAAAGTGATATTTTGTTAATCCCAGACGGATTTAAAGGGTTTGTGTTTAGTGGACAATGGCGCCCCTCCCCCTTCCAGGCCGCTTGGAGTACTGCAGGTACACGTCAGTGATCGTCAGACCACTACTGTACTGTACTTGGTCTCCAGTTATTATGTTGAATTATTGATGGTTTGGGTTCGGCTGAGGGTGGTCTACCAGACAGGCTGCTCAGTCTGCCCAGTATGCGTGTCGCAGTCGATTTCTGAGTGCAAAATGATGCACAACGTTTTTGTTCTCGGTTTGGATTTAGGATAGTGATTTGTTTTGTTGTGTGATTGGAGTTTGTTTGTACAGTAGTGTTAGTGCTGTCATCCCCCATCCAAAGTCTGTTTGGGGTTGTTTATTTATCTTGAGTCTGGACCCCAAGGACCTGTCCTGGGACTGTGGGCCCTGCCCTGTCCTAAATCTGTCCTGAATTCACTGTAGGTCTCTTTGAATAAATGTGTCTCCTAAAATGACCAAATAGCTTATCAGACACTGAAATGAAAGAGAACCAAGGCTTCAAGTGTTCAGTTTCAAGATGAAAATGACTTGACTGATTCATATATATTTGAATAAGAAAACTGAAACAAAAGGTAGTCAAGTGAAATGTGTTTATATACTCGTTGTGTATATTTAGATATCATTTAGTCTCCTCAAACCACTTCACAAGCCCTTGTTCACAGCTTGACAGTCTATCACTCCACCAAGAGATTACTTTTCTTTGTTAAGATTATTAGTTATGATAGTACGGTTTCCTCAATAATAGCATTTTATGGTTTTTATGTTTTGATGCTTGTCAAGAAACCAATCCCTAGCTGTTTTCTGTCTTGCTGTGAGTCATGAAACATGGCTGTTTCTCTTCCCGTTGTTCAGAGCGGACCATCGCCAGGCACGAGGTGGTGGAGGTGGAGCAGCGACGGGGTGAGGGTGGTGGTGGTGATGGTGGTGTTTGGGGTGATGGTGGTGATGGTGGTCAGGCCGCATCGTCGCTGAGCCAGGCCGACGACGTGGTGGTCATCTACAACCGGGTGCCCAAGACGGCCAGCACCTCCTTCACCAACATCGCCTACGACCTCTGTGGCAAGAACCGCTTCCACGTCCTGCACATCAACACCTCCAAGAACAACCCCGTCCTGTCCCTGCAAGACCAGGTGAGGAGTCCTCTGGTGCTTTATCTCGATCTTAACCTCACGCTGGTATCACCTTGTATCTGTTGTATCTGTCAAAAAACATAGTTCACTTTGGACCTAATAATAATAATAATAATAATAATAATACATTTTATTTGTAAGCGCCTTTCAAAGCATCCAAGGACACTGCACAATCACATGTATATGTAATGTAAGTATAATGGGTAAATAAATAAGAGACAAAGTAATAATCAAATAGTATAAAAGCATAGAACATTTCTACATAAAAAGAGAGTAATGAGAGATATACAATGGACTTTGATTGGCAAACGCTCAGCAATGGTAAAAAAAAAGTCACATCACAAGCTGTGCGTGTTTGCTCTGTATTCACGCTCCATAATGGAACAAATTGGCCGAGCCTAACTTGACTAAACACGTTTTATATATCCTTGGATGAAGACGTGTGTATTGAATTTCCCTTGGATGTCGATGATTATACTTCCTAAACCCGAGATCTCTGTTGCCGTGTCTAACGTGTTTCCATGGTAATATCTGGTGTTTTCAGGTGCGCTTCGTAAACAACGTCACCTCGTGGACGGAGATGAAGCCGGCCTTCTACCACGGACACGTCGCCTATCTCGATTTCTCCAAGTGAGACTCCTCCTCCTCTCCTCCTCCTCCTCCTCCTCTCATATCCTGATTAGCCACTTAGCATGATACGCAGATACACACAGGAGCTCTCGTCTATTGATTGCTAATGCCTTCGCTCGGTGTTGATTAATAACCCTGGTGTCCAAAAAGCGCCGCTAACGTTATCATCGCACCCATCAGTGGTAATTATCCTAATGGAGAGTGGCTTCAGGTTATCTAAGCTAGCACTACTCACCGGCCTCTCCCGTGATGGAGACCCCGCGAGGAGGAGGGGTTATTATCTTGTTGTCCTGACAACCGTAATGACGGACTGGAAGGGGGTCCGTGGGCGGGCCGTGATTGATGGGAAATTAAAATGGCCGCCGCCAGGGGAGGAACTGAGCTGTGTGTGTGTGTGTGTGTGTGTGTGTGTGTGTGTGTGTGTGTGTGTGTGTGTGTGTGTGTGTGTGTGTGTGTGTGTGTGTGTGTGTGTGTGTGTGTGTGTGTGTGTGTGTGTGTGTGTGTGTGTGTGTGTGTGGTGTGTGTGTGGTTTGCAGGTACGGCGTGCAGGGTAAGCCCACATACATCAACGTGGTGAGGGACCCCATAGAGCGCCTGGTGTCCTACTACTACTTCCTGCGCTTCGGGGACGACTACCGGCCCAGCCTGCGACGGAGGAAGCAGGGAGACAAAAAGGTCCTCACAAACCGATGCCGAAAACGGAGATGCGTGTGTGTGGTGTGTGTGTGAGCCGTTTTGTGAAGACCTCCGTTGAGTGAATGAGCTCTGATACTACAGAAGGCTTGGTTCTTGGAAAACTGTGATAATAATAATCAATCGATTAATAAAAAAACTCCTATTATACCACCAGGTGTGAGTGTGATTAGCCCTTCCAAGCGGTTTCAGAATCTCCATTTTTTGACATCAGAAGTGGGAGTGTTGTCCACCTAGAAGTATGGTGGATAGATCAGCCTACCAGCTGCTACAGTCCACTGGGTAGACTGGTAGGCTGATCTATCCACCATACTTCTGGGGTGGACAACACTCCCACTTGTGATAACCGCAGATTAAACCGGTTTTTTAAACCACTTGCAATGGCTAATCACACTCACACCTGGTGGTATAATAGGTCTCCTTTAAGGCATTGGATTAATGTCCATAGAGAGTGACGTTCATTGTGTGTTCCAGACGTTTGATGAGTGTGTGTCCGCGGGGGACCCAGACTGTGCTCCGGAGAAGCTCTGGCTGCAGATCCCCTTCTTCTGCGGACACCATTCAGAGTGCTGGTGAGATCTGAGACCTTAACTTAATCCTAACTCTTACCTTAACCAAACCCATACCATAATAACTCTTGCCTTAACCAAACACTTACCATAATAACCCATGCCATAATCCATACTTTAACTCATACCTTTACTCTTGCATTAACTCATACATTGTCCTTACTATACCCTTACCCTGTCTTGTACATTCGTTTTTGCCTTAATCCTCTCCTTAGCCCATACCTCAACTGTTTCCTTAACTTTTACCTTAACCCTGACCAAAACTCTTAGTTTCAACACCATTGAGAGTGCTGGTGACATCCAGTTTAACTTGGGCCTCCTTTAAATCTTGGATGCAGCATGAAGCACCTTTCTCTTGATTCCCAGTTTAGGTCCCGTGTTCGATTCCCAGGTCAGGTCACTGTGGCGTAGGTCAGACCAGCAGCAGATGACGATACGTGGTATTGTGCTGTCCCCTGGTACCGCAGGAACGTGGGCAGTCGCTGGGCTCTGGAGAGGGCCAAGGCCAACCTGGTGAACGAGTACCTGCTGGTGGGACTCACCGAGGAGCTGGAGGACTTTGTCATGATCCTGGAGGCTGTACTGCCCCGCTTCTTCAAAGGCGCCACGAAACTCTACAAAACAGGTCCATGATGGACACACCTGGTCTAACTCTACAAAACAGGTACATGATGAGCACACCTGGTCCAACTCTCCTTTGTATTTTCCCCAGGTAAGAAGTCTCACCTGCGCAAGACCACGGAGAAGAAGCCACTGGCCACACAGACGATCGCCAAGCTGCACCAGTCGGACGTCTGGAAGCTGGAGAACGAGTTCTACGAGTTTGCCCAGGAGCAGTTCCAGTTTGTGCGCGCCCACGCTGTCCGGGAGAAGGACGGCGAGCTGGTGATCCTGCCCCAGAGCTTCTTCTACGAGAAGATCTACCCCAAGGTCAGCTAGCCGGCCCGGGCGGGAGCGAGGGCTGCGGCCGGGTCACGCAGTCCGAAGAGGAGGAGGAGGAGGAGGAGGAGGAGGAGGAGGAGGAGGATGGGGATGGGTCAGGTGCACTGGGACGAGACCAGGGGACCTGCTGGAAGCCCTGGACAAGTGCTTATGCTAACGATGACTCTGGCTGGATATGTGTCTAACACTGGCCGAGTGAAACGTCTCAGCTTTCATCTCAGAGTGGGAAACAATCACAACCGCTGCCTTTTTAGATGGTCCTACCCGTCACATGGGTGATGATGATGGATGGACTCAATGCCCTGGGCTGAAGAGGAGTGGGGAAACATCTGCATGAGGAACTATAGGAGGAACCTTCTCAATCCAGCTGTTGTCCAATAAGCGTACTGTTTCATTTGCGACATGTACTGCGTTTCCTGAAAAATATGCAAAGTGGAAATTTCTATGGATCTGCGTTCTCAATTTGTCGTCGTATTTTGTCTTTCATTAGAAAATACCAGAGAGTGAACTCTTCCCGTCAGCGTCCTTAAATCAAGCAAGCAATTTTTTGTAAATGCTGCCGCTGCCGTCTGTGGTTTTCTATCCTGTCTGTACACTTTTATAGTTTACACACGGTTCAATGAGGGTGAGGAATATAAGCTGGTGGTTGATGGCTGTGCTGGAGTATTAACATGCAGGGTTACGTTGCTTCCGCTTTCTCGGGACCAATTGTGAGCGAAGGAGAGGTTAGTTGGCATTTTGTCACTTCGTCACTTCCTGCATCCTTTGCTCTGTGGGCAGCAAATATCGACTTCGCCGTTTCTGTGACATCGAGATCGTCTCGACTTTAGGTCGTGTCTGCGTTTTAGCATCGGTCAGGAAATCATGAATTACTTCTGAAATGCTGAAATGTCTTGACTTTTGTCTGTTTCATTTGCTGCACTAGTGGGTCACAGAGCTAATAAACTAATGTTGTATTTGTGAATCCTGGCTTTTGACGAGTAATTGGTCAACTTCTGAAAGAGTCTAAGCATCTAATGAGTGAACACAACAAACAGGTTAGCTCAGTAGGAGGAGTGTGGGCTCACAACATGGAAACTCTGCGGTTTATAGTTCAATCCTGTGTCTGTTGTGCCCAAGGCCTGAAGTATCAACTACAGAAATCTTACAGGGATTAGGGAAATTAGGGACTTTTTATTGATTCTATGAATTGATTGTTGTGGGATTTGAATATATTTGAATAAAAACAGAGTCACAAAGACATTGTAATGTCAATGTCTTTGTGACTCTGTTTTTATTCAAATATATTCAAATCCCTCCCTCCCTTTGAACTTTGGAGTTTAATATTCAACTTTTAGACTTTATACTTGTGTAAATATATACCCTGTATACTCAAAACGGTGCCGGTTCTATCTTATCTTGGTCCACCGTTTCAAAGTGCAGATTTATCAGTTACAGAAACTATTTACATTTAGCCCATCTAACCCTCATTACTTTACTCCTTTTATTACTAATTACTTTTGATTACAACACCATTCAGAGTGCTAACCAGAATCCCAAAAGCTTACAAACCATAAAACCCAAACACAATGGTATCTAGTAGACAGCAGCAGCGTTGGTCGTAAGTCTTGCCGTGTGTTTGATGGGGAACACATTTACAGAAGACAGACGATTGCGTCTCCAGATTAGTTTGCCGGTGTCTCTGTGTGGTCACGCTTACGGCCCCCCAGGGTCCCTCACTGGACCCCTGGATGCAGACGCAGTGACAGATAGAGAAGAGCAGGAAGGACTTTGTTTGTTAATTGGGTTTCCCTTAAAGGTCAAGACATGAAATATTGTTCTGTGTGTTGTCTGTGTGTGTGTGTTCTGTTTGTCTGTTGTCCGTGTGTGTGTGTTCTGTTTGTCTGTTGTCCGCGTGTGTGTGTTCTGTTTGTCTGTTGTCCGTGTGTGTGTTTCTGTTTGTCTGTTGTCCGCGTGTGTGTGTTCTGTTTGTCTGTTGTCCGTGTGTGTGTGTTCTGTTTGTCTGTTGTCCGCGTGTGTGTGTTCTGTTTGTCTGTTGTCCGCGTGTGTGTGTTCTGTTTGTCTGTTGTCCGTGTGTGTGTGTTCTGTTTGTCTGTTGTCCGCGTGTGTGTGTTCTGTTTGTCTGTTGTCCGTGTGTGTGTGTTCTGTTTGTGTAAATTGAGTGTGTGCCGTCTGCCTGTGTGTTTTTTTATTTGGTGTGTGTGTGTGTGTGTGTGTGTGTCAGTAGGGGGACAACATGGCTATGCACCCCCCCCCCCCCCTCCCTGCTCCGCTGTGGACACCAGGAGAAGCGACCCATCTCAGAAAGTAGAACGCAATTAGCTGTGTTGAGCTGCAGGCGTATTGCAGCCCGGCTTCATTAGCCAGATGAATACAGTGTGATAATGACTTATTCTCAATTAAAAAACGCCCGCGCTACACTATTGATTGTGGCTGATTAGCTCGAAGGTTAATTAGGAACAGCGGATTCCACAAGGGTAGCCTGATTTACTGCTGTTGTAGGAGCACATGTTTGTTTGCGCTCCTAAAACCCAACGTTGTCGAGGTTTGGCTGGAAGTGCCTTCAGTTTTCTCTGGATATCCGGTGTCTCTTTACCACCGACGAAACACGACGGAACCATTCACCGTGTGAATTATACCAACAAAACGTCCTGCTTAGTTATTTTTCTCTCTATTGTTTCATTGTGGTTGTCAGCATTCTTGAGGGTTTCGATGTGTTGTGTTTGCTGTACACACCGGCGGCCACCAGAGGGCGCCGTGGGGCCGCCGTCGGAGCCGTTTTTTTTTTTGCGTTGTGGTCGGGGGGCCCACAGGGGCGGCTCACCGTTAATGCACCTGCACCGAGCCAAATGGAACAAACTAATCGCGCATTACCATTAAGAATACAGATTACACCATTAGATATAGTTGGCACTCGGGCCGAGCGGACCCTCTATAAATAGAGTCACTTATTGGTCTTGGAAAAATGTGTGCAGCACTTGCATAATGACACCCCTGAAATTAATTCGGGGCGGCGGGTGTGTAAATAGAGCACCGAGTCCTGTCGCCTGTTCGGGGGAAAATTGGCCCTTTTTTATGATGTGTCCATTACCGCCGCTCTGGCAGAAAATAAAATACGAAATACAAAATCACCGGCGACGTCGAACACAAAGAGGATTTATCCGTGGATATAATAATGTAATATAACACGACCACAACACGGAGAGAGGGTTGGGGACTGGGGGTGACGACATCGTTGACAAAAAAAAATCAACGATCTCGTCGATGTTGGATGGAGGATGAACTGAGGAATCTCGCGACAGGACGGGAAGATCTCGCAGTGCGTTGACCTCTGGAGGGATGTCTCTCTCTCTCTCTCTCTCTCTCTCTCTCTCTCTCTCGCTCTCTCTCTTCCATTTGCTCCACAAAGCAACCAGAGCAGAGCGGAGTGGCCTGGAGTGCGCCAACAGGCCCA
The DNA here is from genome assembly GCA_002895965.2 of Coryphaenoides rupestris. Classification (NCBI taxonomy): domain Eukaryota; kingdom Metazoa; phylum Chordata; class Actinopteri; order Gadiformes; family Macrouridae; genus Coryphaenoides; species Coryphaenoides rupestris. The sequence goes on from PIJE02001632.1 coordinate 42,324, forward strand.
AACATTACGACATTGGAACATTAGTCTAACACACACACACACACACACACACACACACACACAGCTATTCACTCCCACCTCGCTCGCTGGAGAGAGAGACAGAGAGAGACAGAGAGAGAGAGCAGGTAAAATGAATGCAGCATGTCACAGGCAGCGGGCCAAGCAAGGCAGCAAAGCTCCTGACATTTTGACTATAATTAAGTCTGGCACAGAGAGAGAGAGAGAGAGAGAGAGTAAGATGGAAGAGCCCTGAGCGAAACATCATTGAAGTCTGTACAGGAGGAAGCAGACAGAGAGAGAGAGAGAGAGAGACAGAGAGAGAGAGACAGAGAGAGAGAGAGAGATATTTGTTCTGATCAGTGGCTGATAATCGGTCTCCACTACAAAGCTGGGCCAGGGTCAGGTTTCAACACGCAATGTCGATTTAGTTATCTCTCTCGTTGGTATTAAATATAATATTCTATTATTCTGAATAATATATTGATAATATAGTTTTTTTCTATTATATTTTAGATGAGAATAGTTTGTATATATTGTAATGTATAATATTTTAAGTATACTGTAAAAAAACCCCAAATAATATATATATATACATACAGTATATAGGCATATATATATAAAGTCAGTGTGATGTTATAATGATATATGTGTGCGTGTGTGTATATATGCGTGTGTGTGCATGCGTTATGTATGTGTGTGTGTGTGTGTGTGTGTGTGTGTGTGTGTGGGGGGGGGGGGGGTGGTCAGGAGTGTAACAGTATTCAGGAGCCTGGAACACAACAGGGGGTCTGACCTCAGACAGCGAACTGTGATACTGGTAATTAGACTGCAGCATTGTTTGACCTTGGTGGAAGACACACAACACTGCTGTCTCTCTCCCTCTCTCCCTCTCTCTCTCTCTCTCTCACTCACACACACACACACACACACACACACACACACACACACACACACACACACACACACACACACACACACACACACACACACACACACATTAGGCTCTCTCTCTCTCTCACTCTGCACCCATAGTCTCTTGCTCCCTCTTACACACACACACACACACACACACACACACACACACACACACTGTACAGCTCTGTCTCTCTCTCTCTCTCACACACACACACACACACACACACACATTACGCTTTCTGTCTCTCTGTGCTCTCATCATCTCGCTCTGTCTCCCTCTCTCTCTCACACACACACACACACACTACTCAGTCTCTCTCTCCATCTCTCATATACACACACACACACACTCGAGCAGTGTCTCTGTCCCGTCCCCCTCTCTCTCTCTCTCTCTCTCTCTCTCTCTCTCTCTCTCTCTCTCTCGGCCTCCCTCCCTCTCCCTCCCTCACTCTGTCCTCTCGCATTGGGGCCTTGGGAGAGAACGAGAGAACGAGAGAAGGAGAGAGAGAGAGAGAGAGAGAGAGGGAGGGAGGGAGGGAGGGAGGGGAATGCAATCAGTGGTTCAGAGCGTGTCTATTGTGGAGTGTGGCTGATGAGTTTCCCAGAGCAGATAATAGATTAAATTATTTATCCCTCCCCCCCCCCCCCCCCCCTCCTCCCGGCTACATTGTGCCGCCGCAGCCACGCAGGGACACGCGGGTTGAAGGCCGCGATCACTCGCTGCCTTTCACAGATCTAATTTTTCTAATTAGTGCTTGAATGCAGCACGGCTCCCCACCCCCCCCCCCCTCCACTCCTCGCTCTCCCCCCTCCGCCTCCCTCCCTCCCTCCCTCCCTCACCCACCCTCCCACCCCCCCATCAGCAGCCATCGTTCTCTTTTGTCGCATACATTCCATGAGGTGGTCATGTGACCCTACCCCCCTCGTTCCACCCCCCAACATACTTATCTGGTGGAAGAGAGAAGCCGACGTTTCCTTTATTAGTGTTGGCGGTGCGAGCGATGACCTAACGACATAATAATAATAATAATAATAATAATAATAATAATAATAATAAGCCACCGTTTCTTTAGTCGAGGGTTATTAGAGTAAAACGACACCGTAGACTCGGAAGAGTTTTTCGTTTGAGAGGACCGGCAGGCGTCCATGTTTTATTCAACAGACTTTTTCTTCTTTTCTTCACGTTTCTCACGTCGTGTGGTGTTCAAACGAGCGGGGATGTATTTATATATATTATATACAGTATATATATATATATGAAGTATTTACTTGTGGTCTGGTGTTTGAACGCGGGGTGAGTGAGGTAATTTAATTAAAGTAGTTATGAATGATTAAGTTGTTGTAACCTCGGCGGCACATTAGTCTAGTGTGTCGTGAAGGAGTCTGCACACCGATACCCCGAGACGCTAATTAGCTTTCGTTTCACAGGTCGCTAGCTCAGTAAATCAGTTTCAACTCGGGTCCGTTCCATTTAAAAGGTATCTCTGGAAAAAAAACATCATCCACATAAACTGCAGGGTCTGTATTCTCTGCTAGGAAACGAGACCAGGAGATGAATCAATAATAATCAATCATAATCAATAATCAACATCCAAATGGATTCCTTAGCTTGTCCACTCCAGGATGCTTTCGTTGGGGCTTGCTGGTAGTGGGGCAGGCCAGGTCTCGCTGAGCCAGGTCTGGATTGGTAGACCAGGTATGTGTCGGTGGACCAGGTCTGGGGTCTTGGTAGACCAGAGGTCTGGGGGTCTTGGTGGACCAGGTCTTGAGGTCTGAGTAGACCAGGTCTGGGTTGGTGCACAAGAGCTGGGGGTCTTGGTGAACTACCTCTGTGGCTCTTGATAGAGCTTGTCCAGAGGGGTTGTGGTGAAGTAGGTCTGGGGGTGTTGGTAGACTTGTTCTGGGGGTGTTGGTACACCAGGTCCAGGGGTCTTGGTTTACCAGGTCTGGGGGTGTTGGTACACCAGGTCCAGGGGTCTTGGTGTACCAGGTCTGGGGGTGTTGGTTAACCAGGTCTGGGGGTGTTGGTGTACCAGGTCTGGGGGTGTTGGTTAACCAGGTCTGGGGGTGTTGGTACACCAGGTCTGGGGGTCTTGGTTAACCAGGTCTGGGGGTGTTGGTCCACCAGGTCCGGGGGTCCTGGTTAACCGGGTCTGGGGGTGTTGATACACCAGGTCCAGGGGTCCTGGTTAACCAGGTCTGGGGGTGTTGGTACACCAGGTCTGGGGGTCTTGGTGTACCAGGTCTGGGGGTGTTGGTACACCAGGTCCAGGGGTCCTGGTTAACCGGGTCTGGGGGTGTTGGTACACCAGGTCCGGGGGTCCTGGTTTACCGGGTCTGGGGGTGTTGGTACACCAGGTCTGGGGGTCCTGGTTAACCGGGTCTGGGGGTGTTGGTACACCAGGTCCGGGGGTCTTGGTTAACCAGGTCTGGGGGTGTTGGTACACCAGGTCCAGGGGTCTTGGTCTACCAGGTCTGGGGGTGTTGGTACACCAGGTCCAGGGGTCTTGGTCTACCAGGTCTGGGGGTGTTGATACACCAGGTCCGGGGGTCTTGGTCTACCGGGTCTGGGGGTGTTGGTACACCAGGTCCGGGGGTCCTGGTCTACCGGGTCTGGGGGTGTTGATACACCAGGTCCGGGGGTCTTGGTCTACCAGGTCTGGGGGTGTTGGTACACCAGGTCCGGGGGTCCTGGTTAACCGGGTCTGGGGGTGTTGGTACACCAGGTCCGGGGGTCCTGGTTAACCGGGTCTGGGGGTGTTGGTACACCAGGTCCGGGGGTCCTGGTCTACCAGGTCTGGGGTGTGCGAGGCCCGGCCAGCCGGCTGCTGCTGACAAAGGCTCCATTGAAGAGACGCTTTGATGTGCGATCTTCACGCGTCGCTCCAGGAAACCGGAGTCGGCTTGAAAGGAACAGGTGCAACTAATTACAATCGATCCGTCCTCCCGGTTCACGACTCCTCGCTCTCGCTTTCACTCTCTCCGTGTTGCTTCATCGCTCGTTTTCCTCCTCACGGCAAATTATTTCCCGGGAGAAGTTTTCCTGGAAGTGAGAGAGATGTCTGAACACACAGAGAGGACTCGGAATGCCCTCGTCAAGACTCTGAAAGGAAGTAGTTATAAGACTTCTGAGCCGGTCAATTCAACTTGTCAAAATACACATTAAGAGCGCGTATCCTTGGCAGGCGAACGACTTGGACGAGCCTCGTCGCGGCAAAGAGCATCTTCCCGGGTAGAAGGGTAATATTTAAACTATGAGGAATAGATTTTGTTTGCTTTGTGACATCCGGAGGCTCGAGCGCCGGTTTGATAAGCGATGTTTTGGTCGACGGCGGGAGAGAGCGTCCGTTTAGCGCCGCCTCGCCTCCGAGATGTCAAAGACTGACAGCTGACTCTGAGATGTGCTTATTTTGAGACGCTCTTCACGAGATCTTAAAACTTGAAAGCCGATGTTAACGTCTCCCAGGGTCCTCCTCTGTCACGCGTGTCCAACCTTTTCCTTCGAACCGAAACGCCTCGATATGGACGGCGAAGGAGGAAACGGTTTTCATTTTAAAAACCTAAACCATCCCAAATAAGCTGCTCTGTGCAGGGACCATTATGTTCAGGAGTATTTGGCTGTAATTCCTGTTGTATTTCAAAATAAAAGCACTTTTTCAAGTGGCGTTATAATGGCAGATTTTAACGCTTGGTGAGATTTTCTTTTTTTTTTTTCCCCCACCAGTTAATCCTAGCTAACAGTTGAACAAAACAACAACAAATAAATCCAAATATGACCCGTAGACGACCGTAGAACACGCCACCTCTCCTCACATTAAACTATTTTATATTTGATATAAAATAGAATGCATTCTAACTGGATGTGAAGTGAGAGAGGCTCTGTTGTCGGCTTGTCTTCTCAGCGTTTGTGTATAAAAGGTATTGACAGGTAACACGTACATAAAACCACATCAATACATCACCGGAGGGATTTCATAAATGGGTTTTAAGATGTGAAATATTCATAAAGCGTCGCATCATAACCATTACACCGACAGACACATTAACACACAGCCGGTGTGTCTCAGTACCGCCGGCGTCGAGATGTTCTCTGAGACAGTCGGTTTGATGAAGACGTGCAGACCTGGCCGGTGGAGACCAGCGAGGTCCTCCGCCCGCTTTAGAAACACGCTGTTAGCCTCCCGGTTTGTCCCGCAGGTTAGCGCGCCGCCTAGCGATGGATGACGCTAAGTGGTCCGCGCGCCGAGGTGTACCGTCGGACAAACGAAGACGACGTCTCACAAGCGAACTCATCTCGGAGACATTAATGCTCGCTAAATAACACGAGAAGTAAACCACCTTTTACTCCTCGTCATCCCAAAATATCATGTTTTTTTGTTATAATCGACAAGAAGAGGTTTTTTCCTGAACCTCAAACATCGACTGTCAAATTTGAACAACCCAAATTATACCGTCGGTACAAACTGTAAAATAGTTGTTGAATCGTGTATGAATCATAAGCGGAGTGGGTTTTTATGGGTGAACCTGGGCCACTGCAACGAGCATATCGCCTACGTGGTTGAGCCGCTGATATTAAATATAAAAAATAATATTAAACGTTTGTGACAGCGGTCCCCCGACCCTCCGACCCTCGACCTCCCCTGACCCGTGTGTGTGTTGTGTGTGTGTGTGCGAGCGGAGAGCGCGAAACAAAACAACGTTACACCAACACGGCCGCTATTACTTCATTATGAATCACAGAAACCCCCACATCTGTAACTAATAGGCGCCCAGGTGTCCGGGGCCGGGGCCTACAGTGCAGAGTTTTGTTCCGCCGACGCTCTGTGAGCCTACGGTTACCCTGAATATGAACAAGAGCCGTGACTCTCCCGGCTAATGCCTCACACATGGCTCGCCGCCGTCATCTCTTTACATTAAACAATGAGGCACGGAACAACAGAGGCCTTGTTACGCTGGCCTCCTTCCTCCGCTCTCCTCCTCCTCCTCCTCTATTTGCGACCGCGCTTAACGTAATACCGATCACGATATCGGGATACGTGTTTCCGTGTTCCTCCTTCCGACCCGGCCTTCCCCGCCCGAGCAGGAACTCTCGGCGTAGGATCGCGACGTCCGGTCGTTGAAATGAAATCCAACTCCAGCGCCCGTTCCACGCGGGGGGGGGGGGGGGGGGGACCGGAGCCGGGAATTGTTCGCTCGTCCAAACAGGTTTTTTATTGTTGTAAGGAGCCGCCTGGTTTGGGCTTCGGTACCAAGCGCCACCACCACCCACCAACCAGCACCAACCACAACCACCTCCTTCCTCATAACGTCTTGGGCTCCCTCCCTGTCAGCTAGTTTGGGCCCCGGGCCGTCGCGGCGGGGGGACGGCGGCGGGGGGGCGGCGGCGGGCGGCGGGGGGGAGCTCCTCGTTCCCAGGGAGCTCAAACAGATCTCGCCCTTGAAACCCGACAGCAACGCACTGGAGAAAAAGGGGGAACATCAAAATTGGCCCTGTTGTTCCATCGCGGCCCGGGTATGATCTTTCAAGTCTGATTGGGTACCTGTACTGCAGCAGCGGAGGAGGCTTCACATCTGCTCCCGGTCTGGGTGCTCTGGGTGCTCTGGGCTCGGACAGATTAAGGTTTCTCCACTTCCCTGCTGGGTTTTGAAGAGATTCCGTTGGTATTGTGAAGGGTTTTAGATGTCCTCGCTAGATGTCCTCCAATGTGTGGTCTGCGAGACTGTAATTGCGCTAAAGAGCCGCGCTAATAAAGTTCTAAAATAGTTCTCCCGCTCTCGCTGGTGTTTAACTAGCGGCTGCGCGATTTGACGCCTTAGTCATCTTTTCCAACCACGTTTTCAAATCACACCTTTGGGTTTTTTTCACACAATTTAACCACGAGACTCACGTTTCGTCTTGAGACGGAGTTCGGGGGGAACCACGGTAACGTACAACGCTTGTTGTTTGGACAAACACGATATCCGCCCGTCTACATTCCAACGGAAGAATTTCGTTCGCCGTTTCCTTCCACGGGAGGTCGGACCTGTTTCAACAACAAGACGTTGCGACGCCGCGGAACCGTCTCCGCGGTGCCGTGTGTGTTTCAGCTCATCGGGGGGCAAAGACAATTCTTTCCTTCATCCGAACGAAACAAGAGACGCTCGGTTAATCTCATAAATGTGTGTTGTGTTGTGTTTCTGGTTCACCCGCCTCCCCCCGCCCCCCCCCACCTCCGTAATCTGACGTCGGTTGGGGGTGAGAGGTCGTCTTTGTTTGGGTGGGTGGTGGGGGGGTGGAGGAGGAGGAGGAAGTGTCTGCTAGTGTGGGACAGCGAGGGACACTGGGCTGGGTGGTGGGTGGTGGACTCCCTGGCGGTGGTGGCGGAGAGGAGAATGTTGCGCAAGATGCATAGCATCATGGGCAACAACCTCCACCCGCTCCACCAAATGCTGACCTCATATAAAAGCACATTCAGTAATAGACTCATCCAACCCAAATGTACAACAGAACGCCACAAGAACTCCTTTATCCCGGTTGCCATCAGGCTGTACAATGCATCCACCTCAGGCGTGAGAGGAACAAGGGAGACACAGCGACCTGAGGTCAACACACGATACCATGCTAATGGTACACAATGCTAAGGTCAATTACAGCCACATCACTCCAGCAATCCTGCACTTTATCACTCTATCACTTATCACTTTATCACTTATCACTTATCACTTTACCACTGGTCACCTTATAATGTATCCACCAACACCTGCTGACAACGTAGTCCACAGTGTAGACCTTCTCTACCTCACTGTAGTTATTGGTAATATTTACCATGCAGACAGCCTAATGCCAGTAATACTGCGCAGAAAGCGCTGGTTGTTGATACAGTGTTTGTTGTTTTTTGGGTTTTTTTTCAATGGCAAGTCCCATCCTTAGGACTGTATAATTGTGTGGTGTATATATTCTCCCCTGTGTTCATTTCTGCTTTATATGCTGCACGATAAGTTTTCCCTCGGGATGAATTAAAGTCTTCTTGAATCTTGAATCTTGGAATCTTGAATTAACGTCAAACATTATGAACTCATAAGCAGGTGAGGCACATATGCTCATAATAACTCAACGTGTTCTGCTGCCGTGTTGTGTCCCCACACGACACAAGGAATCAATATTCACTTTAAAGTCACAACATTTAAATCAAAACCTTTTCACACAGACCACTTGAATTATGAACACAATATTACATCTGATTTAAATCAGCTTCCACGTCACACCCAAGATAAACATTCACTTTAATGCATGAAAATGTATTGATATATATTGAAGGTTATCTATGAGATTAACCTGTTTAAATGTAAATCTTGATTAAAGCTGTTAAATGAACCCTATAGAAGACCTTAAAAGACACTTCCTTTCATAGTTAATAACACAAAACGTGTCAGAAGCCAATAAAATGCATCATTTAGAGGAGAGTTGTGTGTGAATGTAAATGTCCAAGAATACAAAGTGTTGTATTTCCACTCTCCAAGTGTCCTCCTAAGAGCACAAACAGCTGCTATTAAAACAACACATCATTATACATGCACATCCATGGGTCCACATGCATATAGTCCACATGTACATGGAGCCGGTCCAAAGCAGACACACTGTGTTCTGGTACACCAGTGATCACAGCACACCACCACTTCAGGACTTCAGCTTTTATTGATGGACATCAGTTGGACAGAAGAGCGAGTAGTTTGGAAATAAAATATGACAATGAAAGTAAATGGAAGTGATTTTCCTCTCTGTTACATGTGCAATTTTTAAATATCAT